>LPNX010927921.1:297524-317846 GCA_001517045.1 Pseudotsuga menziesii
AGATGGTTTCAACCACCTTTTTTCAATTAGCAATTTATGCCCTTAATTTTGAAGCTTACCTACTCTGTGTATCCAAAGTCATGGTAATCAGTTCTAGTTAGTTATGAAAATTATATAGTCCACATGATTGATTTTGTTGTTTAGGAATTTTATAAAATACTTAGATCATATTCAACTGTTCTCTAGCTGAGATGGTATTGTCAGGTGCATTGTTTCCTCCAATTGTGTAATGAGATATCAAATATCAAATATCATGATTACCCAATTGGGGCACAAATTTTAACTTCGAATCATATACAATTGGTGTAATTCTAAATTGAAGTTGTCCTTAGAACAATTTTCTGCAAACTACACGATATTACATAAAGTAGAGGTGAGATTTGCAGCCTCCAAGTTTTTTTCCTTCGCTAATAGAAGGTAAAATATTGAATAGGTTTTATGGATATTCTCATTGTATCTTGAAGCAATGGCCATTCTTCCTCAGCTTGTACTATTGCAAAGATCAAGGACTATTGATAGTATGACTAGGAATTGCGTCTTCCTTCTATGGTATGCTTTTTCTGTATAATGTAGTATTTGGAAGTCTCCAGTTTCAATCATTATGCTTCTCTCATTAGAATTCTGAAATTGCTTAGGATCCTGTTAAGATGTTTTGTTGCTTTTCTATTGATCTGGAATCTAAATTCTATCATGTTAGAACATGAGCCTCCATCGTTCTAGGGTAAAGAATAAGTGGATCACTGCCCTGGAATACTGGAAGAATACTGCCTGAGATCATTTTACAGGGCTGCCTGGACACGAGTTAAAAATAGAGCTACTTCATTTGCAGTTAGATCAAACTTTATAAAATATTATGCTGCAAGTTTGAAACCCCATTGGCTCTGGCATTAGTCTGCTGTGACTTGCATCAATCCTCAGGTTTTGTGTGTTGGAGAGGATGATCACTTTTCAAACACAAATAGATCAGAAATAGGTTTGAGGGTCTTGTGATCCAAAATATGTTTCTTTTTTATTGATCTGAATTGATGACTGAGTGGCAAATGCGCTCCAGGATATCATTAAAGCAGAAAATTTTGATGATCAGCGCCTGGCCTACCTCCAGTTCATTGATTTTAGGCACACTTCCAAGATGCCACTGAAGTGCATCATGAATCTGCTATTCATGTCATGATTCTACAGGATCCAATGAGGTCATACATTTATTCCTGAGTTTGAATGGCTCAAAACTGCCCACCTTTCTCTAACAATTTTAAAACCTGTCATCAAGTTGCCTGTGTTTTGTTTCAAACAGCAAGCTTTCATTTATTTGCTAAGCCTAGATATTTTTATTTCACTTGGGTGACTGTAAACCGCTCATAGAAACCCCTGAGATGTTGTTTCATAGATGAGACCTGTGATAACATATGTTTGATACCCTTGGGAGATCAAAACAAGTGATGATGTGCATCTATTTGCCCAAAATTACCTATGTCATTGTCACATACAATGTTGTTGGTATAGAATATAATTCTGAGGTTGATCTTTAAGTATACCAAAGCCTCCTAAGAGGGTCTGAAAATGTTATTTTTACCAGTCTTACCCCTTGCTATGAACATAGGTTTTTTTTATAATAATATGCTTATAAATCATGTTCAGAGTTCTTCAAAATTTTGTCCCAAAACTTTATTTATTACTGCTTACTATTTTTTAGGGCCTAAGCATGCTCAATAGTGCTCAGATAGCCCAGAGAAAACCCAAGTGACCACCCTTGCAAAACTGGGGTAATAGATGCCATGCATTTTTATGGTCCAGGTAAGGAAATATATGTGATTCCTCTCCCTCTATTATGAATTGAAATGGTCAAGACTATAATATGACTGCTTACTGCTTTTTGATGGTGTAAGCATGCTATGACTGTAATAGGTGAGGATATGTTTTTAATTTATTTATTAAGGGTCTATGACAATTATATATCTCTATTATTAAGACTTCATTAGACTAAAATTACAAAATTGAGACTTTTTTTAAAGATACAATACATTACGTAATATGTTGATACTCTAGAAAGGTTGCAGCCAATAGGACAAAGGAGATTAAAAAACAATATTTTCTCATGCTATTTAGTTAACTAATACCTAGTTGGTTTCAACCACCTTTTTTCAATTAGCAATTTATGCCCTTAATTTTGAAGCTTACCTACTCTGTGTATCCAAAGTCATGGTAATCAGTTCCAGTTAGTTATGAAAATTATATAGTCCACATGATTGATTTTGTGGTTTAGGAATTTTATAAAATACTTGGATCATATTCAAATGTTCTCTAGCTGAGATGGTACTGTCAGGTGCATTGTTTCCTCCAATTGTGTAATGAGATATCAAATATCAAATATCATGATTACCCAATTGGGGCACAAATTTTAACTTCGAATCAGATACAATTGGTGTAATTCTAAATTGGAGTTGTCCTCAGAACAATTTTCTGCAAACTACACGATATTACATAAAGTAGAGGTGAGATTTGTAGCCTCCAAGTTTCTTTCCTTCGCTAATAGAAGGTAAAAGCTTGAATAGGTTTTATGGATATTTTCATTGTATCTTGAAGCAATGGCCATTCTTCCTCAGCTTGTACTATTGCAAAAATCAAGGACTATTGATAGTATGACTAGGAATTGCGTCTTCCTTCTATGGTATGCTTTTTCTGTATAATGTAGTATTTGGAAGTCTCCAGTTTCGATCATTATGCTTCTCTCATTAGAATTCTGAAATTGCTTAGGATCCTGTTAAGTTGTTTTGTTGCTTTTATATTGATCTGGAATCTAAATTCTATCATGCTCGAACATGAGCCTCCATCGTTCTAGGGTAAAGAATAAGTGGATCACTGCCCTGGAATACTAGAAGAATACTGCCTGAGATCATTTTACAGGGCTTCCTGGACACGAGTTAAAAATAGATCTGCTTCATTTGCAGTTAGATCGAACTTTATAAAATATTATGCTGCAAGTTTGAAACCCCGTTGGCTCTGGAATTAGTCTGTTGTGACTTGCATCAATCCTCAGGTTCTGTGTGTTGGAGAGGATGATCACTTTTCAAACACAAATAGATCAGAAACAGGTTTGAGGGTCTTGTGATCCAAAATATGTTTCTTTTTTATTGATCTGAATTGATGACTGAGTGGCAAATGCGCTCCAGGATATCATTAAAGCAGAAAATTTTGATGATCAGCGCCTGGCCCACCTCCAGTTCATTGATTTCAGGCACACTTACAAGATGCCACTGAAGTGCATCATGAATATGCTATTCATGTCATGATTCTACAGGATCCATTGAGGTCATACATTTATTCGTGAGTTTGAATGGCTCAAAACTGCCCACCTTTCTCTAACAATTTTAAAACCTGTCATCAAGCTGCCTGTGTTTTGTTTCAAACAACAAGCTTTCATTTATTTGTAAGCCTAGATATTTTTATCTCACTTGGGTGACTGTAAACCGCTCATAGAAACCCCTGAGATGTTGTTTCATATATGAGACCTGCGATAACATATGTTTGATACCCTTGGGAGATCAAAACAAGTGATGATTTGCATCTATTTGCCCAAAATTACCTATTTCGTTGTCACATGCAATGTTGTTGGTATATAATATAATTCTGAGGTTGATCTTTAAGTATACCAAAGCCTCCTAAGAGGGTCTGAAAATGTTATTTTTACCAGTCTTACCCCTTGCTTTTTTTTTTCCTCGGAAAAAAATCGTAATTTTATATCATAGAAGAACAAAATTACATTTGCACATGTAATAGGATCAAAGGATCCCTACATTGTCATATTTTATCAGTCTCATATCATAACCCAAAATTACATATCTGAAAAGCCAGACTGTAAAAATCAGCTAGAAAGTACACAGCAATTATGAATATCCAATTCATAAATTTGCTATCTCAGATTAAACTAATCAACAATCAGCCTGTCATATATATAAGTACTCTGCTCAATATACCCAAAATACATGTCATTACTGTCAAAAACGCCGATGTAAATCAGCATGTTGTCCCAGCCTGTCATAGAAGCAATCTACCCTTTACCAGGTCACAAAAATCTGGAAAATATATTTACAAATCTACTCGAAATCAGAGTAGTGATATACTGTCCCAAATCCACAACAAACCAATTATGTCAAAAAGACTCTGTCTCATATCATCAAAACAAATTATAAAAACTATCCCAGCCAGCTCGATGTAGTTGACAGGTCATAGAAACTATGAAAAAACTCTAGTCTTACCCCTTTCTATGAACATAGGTTTTTTTATAATAATATGCTTATAAATCATGTTCAGAGTTCTTCAAAATTTTGTCCCAAAACTTTATTTATGAATGCTTACTATTTTTTAGGGCCTAAGCATGCTCAATAGTGCTCAGATAGCCCAGAGAAAACCCAAGTAACCACCCTTGCAAAACTGGGGTAATAGATGCCATGCATTTTTATGGTCCAGGTAAGGCAATATATGTGATTCCTCTCCCTCTATTATGAATTAAAATGGTCATGACTATAATATGACTGCTTACTGCTTTTTGATGGTGTAAGCATGCTATGACTGTAATAGGTGAGGATATGTTTTTAATTTATTTATTAAGGGTCTATGACAATTATATATCTCTATTATTAAGACTTCATTAGACTAAAATTAAAAAATTGAGACTTTTTTTAAAGATACAATACATTACGTAATATGTTGATACTCTAGAAAGGTTGCAGCCAATAGGCCAAAGGAGATTAAAAAACAATATTTTCTCATGCTATTTAATAAACTAATACCTAGTTGGTTTCAACCACCTTTTTTCAATTAGCAATTTATGCCCTTAATTTTGAAGCTTACCTACTTTGTGTATCCAAAGTCATGGTAATCAGTTCCAGTTAGTTATGAAAATTATATAGTCTGCATGATTGATTTTGTTGTTTAGGAATTTTATAAAATACTTGGATCATATTCAAATGTTCTCTAGCTGAGATGGTACTATGAGGTGCATTGTTTCCTCCAATTGTGTAATGAGATATCAAATATCAAATATCATGATTACCCAATTGGGGCACAAATTTTAACTTCGAATCAGATACAATNTGAAAAAACTCTAGTCTTACCCCTTTCTATGAACATAGGTTTTTTTATAATAATATGCTTATAAATCATGTTCAGAGTTCTTCAAAATTTTGTCCCAAAACTTTATTTATGAATGCTTTCTAAATTGGAGTTGTCCTCAGAATAATTTTCTGCAAACTACACGATATTACATAAAGTAGAGGTGAGATTTGCAGCCTCCAAGTTTCTTTCCTTCGCTAATAGAAGGTAAAAGCTTGAATAGGTTTTATGGATATTTTCATTGTATCTTGAAGCAATGGCCATTATTCCTCAGCTTGTACTATTGCAAAGATCAAGGACTATTGATAGTATGACTAGGAATTGCGTCTTCCTTCTATGGTATGTTTTTTCTGTATAATGTAGTATTTGGAAGTCTCCAGTTTCGATCATTATGCTTCTCTCATTAGAATTCTGAAATTGCTTAGGATCCTGTTAAGCTGTTTTGTTGCTTTTCTATTGATCTGGAATCTAAATTCTATCATGCTAGAACATGAGCCTCCATCGTTCTAGGGTAAAGAATAAGTGGATCACTGCCCTGGAATACTGGAAGAATACTGCCTGAGATCATTTTACAGGGCTGCCTGGACACGAGTTAAAAATAGATCTGCTTCATTTGCAGTTAGATCGAACTTTATAAAATTTTATGCTGCAAGTTTGAAACCCCATTGGCTCTGGAATTAGTCTACTATGACTTGCATCCATCCTCAGGTTCTGTGTGTTGGAGAGGATGATCACTTTTCAAACACAAATAGATCAGAAATAGGTCTGAGGGTCTTGTGATCCAAAATATGCTTCTTTTTGATTGATCTGAATTGATGACTGAGTGGCAAATGCGCTCCAGGATATCATTAAAGCAGAAAATTTTGATGATCAGCGCCTAGCCCACCTCCAGTTCATTGATTTCAGGCACACTTCCAAGATGCCACTGAAGTGCATCATGAATCTGCTATCATCATGAATCTGCTATTCATGTCATGATTCTACAGGATCCATTAAGGTCATACATTTATTCCTGAGTTTGAATGGCTCAAAACTGCCCACCTTTCTCTAACAATTTTAAAACCTGTCATCAAGCTGCCTGTGTTTTGTTTCAAACAGCAAGCTTTCATTTATTTGCTTGAAAGGATTTCTACTCAATAAAAAGTCTTCCAAATATGATTTTGTTGAAATGAGGAGTGTATCTAAGGTTGGGCATCAAATTGCTTAGGATCCTGTTAAGCTGTTTTGTTGCTTTTCTATTGATCTGGAATTTAAATTCTATCATGCTAGAACATGAGCCTCCATTGTTCTAGGGTAAAGACTAGGTGCAGTTTATATAGATCTCCATAGTTGGTTCCCACAAATTAAATAATTGTATTGTATCGGCTCTACCTTTGCTTTTCCTGCAACTAACTCATTGGCTGGATCAACAGCGTAATCAATGGTGAAATCTACTGGAATGACTAAGGCTGGTAGGTTGTAGGTGTTGCTTCCTATGGATTTGGATATTTATATTCCTCTTATCTATATGTTGGATTCTAGCCTTTCTATTCCTTTAATATATGCTATTGAAATTGGTGCTTCAACCGGTATATATGCTTTTTCCCCTTTGCTAAAGCTGGTGCGTATAGGTAAAGGGATTATTAGACTGGTAGTAGCCCTCATCATCAGCAGGGCATAGTGCCCATTTTATATATACCGAGCCTATAAGGGAGAATACCGAGGCTAAACGTAGATAAATCACTGCCCTAACTAGAACCCTTGACTCCTACAAAATCCACTACTCACAACAACTCCTATTTTTGATTATGAGACCGGGACTCCTTTAGCCAACACATAACACACAAGTCTTGTCTAAGTTGATCTCCATACCCGAAGCCTGCAAAATAGCTCGAAGATTTCTGATATGACCCTCCATTCAGTAACAATGCCACTGCCAAAAAGGATGACAAACACCAGACTTTGTTTCCAAGAAATAATAGTACTACAATAGATGCTATGCCTAGACCCTAGTAATTAGATTAGTATACTAACATGATATATTGTAGACTCTAGGAATTCATTTTGATATTTTTGAATTTAATTCAAGATTAGATAGATGAAAAGAGTTGAAAGTAAAGATTGACTTACTGTCTTCATAATTAAATGCAGAAAATTGAAGATGAGTCAACGACCAGCTTTGTCAACAAATGAATACCATGCACATGATGAGAGAATAGCCAATGAGAATATGTTGGAGAAATATGCATGTCCTTGTAATAATTGTCTCGGAGGGAAGATGAGAAAGAGACAAGTGATTTTTGCACATATGCTGAGATTTGGTCATAGCGGTATAAGCCCTTTCCCTCAAAATAGTTATCCAAATAGGATACCATTGCAAGTCCCGAGAGATGTAGAGGCACCAAACATAGACGAAGATGCAACAAATGCAAATGAACATGCAATTTTAGATGAAGGCATTGAAGTTGATAGAATGATGAATGAGGGTTTCAAGGATGATTGGCAGAAATTGATGGAGGATGCTTCAAAACTTGTGTATGGTACTTGCAAGTTAAGTCATTTGTCAACAATCATTCTAATTCTTAATTTTCAAACAGTGCATGGTTGGACAAATGCGAGTGTTGATGAGTTATTGGCATTGTTACATCAGTTATTACCACCTGACTCAACATTGCCCAAAAACCGGAGTGCATGTAAAGCACAAATGAAAAAGGTAGGGTTAGGGTATGAGAAGATCCACACATGTGTGAATGGTTGTGTATTATTTCGCAATAGTCATGCAAGTGAGACTGAATGTCCAAAATGTAAAGAACCGATGTATAGACGAGGGTTGAAATCAAATTCAACGCCTAGAAAGATTCTTCGCCACTTTCCAGTAATCCCACGGTTACTTCGAATGTATAGTTGTCGAGACATTGCTGAGCTTATGCAATGGCATGCCCAAAATAAGAGCACCGATGGAAAACAACGGTCTGTGGTTGATTCTAATATGTGGATGGAATTTGACAGCAAATGGCCTGATTTTTCCCAAGAGCCTCGTAATATAAGGTTGGGTTTAGCTTTAGATGGGGTGAATCCATTCTCAGATCAGAGTAGTAAATGGTCAACTTGGCCAGTGTTTTTGATAAATTATAACTTGCCTCCATGGTTAGCAACCAAATCATTTTTCTTGATGTTGTCATTGATTATACCAGGAAAGAAAAGTGTGACTTCAGATATAATTGATGTTTATTTAGAGCCATTATTTGATGAGCTAGCAGAATTGTGGAAAGGAGTTGAAGCAATACAATTTTTAAGGGACAATGATTCAATCCAATTCACTTGAAGAGCTTCTTTATTGCTTACGATACACGATCTTCCTGCATATGGCACATTGACTAGTCTCAATGTGCATGGATACCATGGATGTCCCGCTTGCAACTTTAAACCTTTTGTGAGGTACTCAAGTAGTTTGCATAAGTGTGTTTATTGTGGACATCGTGCTTACCTTAAAATGGAGCATCCATATCGTTGACAAAAGTCACGTTTCAATGGTTAGGAAGAGAATCATGAAGCACCATCAGCAATAACCAGTGATTACATTATTGAGAATGCAGAGAAAAGAATGCAGTTTATTGAAAATGGTGGCATTGCTGGTAGTAAAAATGATCCTCTCAATGATAGTGGTGTAAAACGATTGTGCATATTTTATAAGCTGCCATACTTTAAGCATATAAACATTAGGCATACTGTTGACTTTATGCATACTGATAAAAACATAGCTTATGCTATTATAGAAACTCTTTTTGGTGCATATGATACAGTGTCATCATGCCTAGACCTTCAAGAGATAAAGATTCGTCGAAATCTTTGGGTTGAAAATTATGGTGATGGAAAATTTAGAAAACCTATTGCTCCTTATGTGTGGACAAAGGAACAGCGTGCAAAATTCTTAACATTGATGTCTCAGACTCGCTTTCCTACTGGATATGTGAGTAGTAATGTTAGAAGGAAAACTGACAATAATGGCTTAAAAGGCCTCAAGACCCATGACTATCATGTCATAATTGAGGATATTTTACCTATTGCAGTCATATCAAGTTTGGAAAAGGGGCCAAGAATGGCAATTATAAGGTTGGGCCTTATATTGAAGAGAATGAGTATGGATGTGTTAGATCCTTCAAACTTTGATAATTTGAGGGAAGAGGTTGTTGAAGTCCTTTTCTTATTGGAGCGAGAATTTGCACCAACAATATTCAATATTTCTATGCATCTTCTTGTACATCTAGAACATGAACTAGAATATTGTGGCCCGATAAGAACTAGATGGATGTACCCTATAGAACGATATATGAAGGTTCTGAAAAAGTTTGTTCGTAATAAGGCAAAACCAGAAGGTAGCATGTGTGAAGGATATATAATGCAAGAGGCCATAGGATTTTGCACAGAATATATGAAGTATTTTACTAATGTCAGTCGACGTGTATGGGATGATGATGAAGATGAGAGACATGCAGGCGAAGTGTTAGAAGGAAATGGACGTCGCTTCAAGCTATCAAATGAGGAAAGAACTGCAATACATGCCTATGTTCTTCAAAACACATCCTCATTGGATAAGTGGCGCAGGTGAAATTTTATTTACATGATAATTTATTTATTTAATTTCATTTAATAATTCAATTATTATCATTCTTACTATCTTGTATGTTCATATCGTATGTAGAAAATACGAAGAAGAGATTCGAATAGGGATGCATCCATCTCGAAAGTGCAGACATCAGGATTTGAATATTGGAGATGGTTCTTTTCCAAAATTTGATGACTGGATTGTTGATGCAATTAGTGATGCACAACAAGAAGGACAGGATATAAAGCTAGAGGAAATTGAGCTTTCACGACCTCCAAATATAATAGCTTCTTCGTTCAGTGGTATGTGGGCGTATGGTAGTCATTTAAGAGTGGAAGAAAAGGACAGAGGAAAAGAAAATTGTGATTGTATTGTTAGTGCCGAATTTCATCACGGCACTGAAAAGAAATTTTATATTGGATTCATACAGGATATTATTCAAGTTGATTATGCTGATACTAGGTCCATATTATTAAAATCTAAATGGATCAAACCATCTGCAGTACAGCGTGATGAGTACGGGTTTGTACGCATAAATACACGCCAATTTTTATCAAGGAATGATGAGCCGTATGTTTCGCCTCCTCAAATTACCCAGTCATTTCTAATTGATGATGTAACAAGCCCAGGATGGTCGTATGCCATTCAAGTAGAGTCTCGTTCGAAAAGGAAATTCATGGAATATGCTGATATAATGTTCGATGAGCAATCTACAAGCTTACAAGAAACATTGGAAGAAGAAGCTGAAGATGACAATAGAGTTGGATTTGAAGAAGAAACTTTGATTCCCAATGAAGAGACTGAGATAGAGAATGATATGCATGGTCAAGGAAATCTATTGTATGAGGACAATGGAGAAAATGAAGCAGATGCATACACGAGTGATCAGGATTGTGATCTTGATGGAAACGCAAATCATGGTGATGATGATGATTTGTCACCTTATATTTATTGAATACATTTTCACTATGTAAATTGGATTTTATTGTTTTGGCCATGGGATTAGCCAATTGTTGTATGTCTAAACTCTGTACTAAGCTTTGTATGGATTTTATTGTTTTGGCCATGCGATTATCCAAATATTTGTTTTCAGTACAATGCAATGTTTCAAATATGATTGCTTTTTGTTCTTTATTATCAAATTTCGTCTGAGAAATGCTATGAATGGATGTTTGCATTAAGTTTTTATGGATAACATCATTGCTTAAATCCACTTGGGATTCACACCCTCTGAAATCCCCTAACAACTCTCTACCCTAGAGAGTTAATCTCTCCATAAAGAATTTGTAAGGTTTCAAATCTAAGATGCCAAGAAACTTGGGTACGGGGACGGGTACGGTGAATACACTGCTTTAGATAAACCCTACTTCTTCACTGTGAACTAAAGTAAAACACTAATTGTTTAAACGCTACCCTAAGCCCTCTTATATAGCACAAGAAGGTCATCTACAATTTACAATAAAGCAGATCCAACCCTTGAATCAGTTTCCAACGCTTGGTCTATTTTTGGCCTTGGGATTAGAATCCTCAACCTGCATGAAGAAATTGTCTTTAATGGAGTGCTCCAGCAAGAAGAACAACCTCCTTCAGATATGCAAGAAGTTGGAATCCCTTTCATAAGAAAGTAAAAGGGTAAACCGGGAAATATAAAGAAAAATGAAAACTTTTAACTTATTCATTCTTTGAATCGTTTATAGTATATGTGTTTTCCAATAACGATCAAATTCTGTCCGAGAAATGCTATGAATGGATGTTTGCATTAAGTTTTTAGGGATAACATCATTGCTTTTTTGTACATGTACTAATGATGGTTTTAAGGGAAATGTTCAACAAGGCTATGAAGAATAAGGGGGGGAAACGTAAAATTGGCGAAAGCAATGATGAAAATCTTGTAGATTATGAACGTGTTCGTAAAGAACGAATTGCAAAAAATGAAGAATATCTGTCATCTCTTGGTTTTGCAAATAAGTAAGTAGTTATTTCTTGTACCTTTTTACTTCTATGCATATTTCATGAAAGTTGTTTATAATCTATTTCATGATGTAGCATACATATGCTTTCGATTCTCATTTAATAAGTTTTTGGTGTTATAGGGAAACATTTTCTTCTAGAGAAAGAGAGCAGAACCAAAAGGAAAAAAAGGCACATTGTTGCCATCTCATGCTTTGGCTCAGTAAGTACTTATTCCTTGTACTTTTTCACTTCTAAGCATATTTTTTGATAGTTGTATATAATCTATTTGATGATGTAGGACGTCTATGCTTTCGATTCTAATTTAATAAAAAATTTTGTTATAGGGAAAATGTTGAATGTATAGAAAATTATGAGCGAAAACAAAAGGCAAGCAAAAACACATTCCCGCTAGCTCGTAGAAGCCTACGCCTTGGTACTGGTTTAGTACATGGAGAATATGCTGACAACACTAATGATCATCATCCTAATATATCACACAATGATGATCATTCCCAAGCCAATATTGCTGAAGGCTTGGTGTTTTCTGAATCAGAATCAGGTTTGAGAGATTTGTTTTATAAATTAAAACAAAGATTTGAAGGCCCATCTGAGAAAATTGGTGAGATATCTAGTGCTACACCTAATGTGGCCAATAAGGAACCAATTAGGCCTTCTACTACCAAAGAAAAAGCACCTCTTCTATGCACAAACATGAGTGCCCATTCTACATCACAAAGTCTTGATTCAAGTGAACTTATGTCAACTTCCATACAAAAACGCAAAATGATTCAAGGCATATATAGGTCCACAGAAAGAGAAACCAAAGAAAGAAAATCAGAAGGGAAAAAGGCTTATTTGCTTGAGGTAAAAGATGGTGAACCTTTTGGACCAAATTCTGCAAGGTGGGCCTCAGAGTTGGGCACGAGAGTAAGGTCTCATCTGGATGTCACCAAATCCAATTTTGTAGATCAAGATGAAAGAAGTGTCGATCTGGTGATTCGACAAATGGAAAATGCCTTTGAGACTTATGGCGGAAGGATTACCACCAAATATTACAAGATCAGAATGAGAAAATTGATTAACAATTTTAGGCATAAATGCATAAAATCAATCTTGGATGGAAAAGAAAGGGACAGCAGCTTGACTCCCAAACAGTGGGAGGAGTTGAAGGAAAGTATGTGTGCTGAGGAGTATGTGCAAAGGAGTAAAAAAGGGAAGATGGCAAGATATAATGTGAAGGATCAATTTATTATGGGTCGTGGTGGGTGGCGAAGCAATCAAAACATGTTTGTAAGTATATGGTTTTTTTGCTCAATACATTATGTATGCCATTTTTGTGAGTACATTGTGTTATATATATTGCATTTTGATTCATATATATCCAACTAATTATGTATTGATAATGATTTGTAGGTTCAAGATCCTATTAGATCAGAAATTGATATGGGTGAAATGGTTGGCCAACGTTTAATGTGTGATATAGACAGTTCTAAACATAATCTTGTATCAAAAAATCCAACAAAAAGACCATTGCCATCTAATGAAGCTGATAAAAGCCAACTAGTTAACATATCTACGTCTGTTTAGAGTGATAGTGATCAGAACTATAAACATGTAATGGATTGCATAAATGGGTTGGGAAAGACAATGTCAACCATAGCCACCTCCATTGAACGAATTGTCAAATCATGGAATAAAATGGGATGTAATAGTGATGTTGATGAGGTAAGCTAATTATCATTCCCTTGCAAACATTTTTTGATTTGAATTCATAATTTGATATAATTGGTTTAGGACTGATTTTTAGTGTTTTACTGTTATATTTAGTATTCTTCTACTATATTATTGTGTGCTTCTAATTCTGATATTTGATTTGTGCATGATGTAATCAAATGCTGGATAAAATTAAACAATCTACCGACATTGATGCACTACAGCGAAATTATCAATCAGTGTGTGCAACTCCTACTGGACAAGATAGTTTAAAGATTGACACGGCTGTAAGTACATTTAATTTTGTTACATCAATAATTATGCATGTTTTTGGAATTTAATTGTATTTTTTTTCTTATATGTGTATACTTTTTTATTTTATTTTGACAGTGCCCGGTAACTCCAACAGAGACTGAATTATTCCTTGTAGGAGATGATGTAAACATACTGGATCCATATGATGGTGCCATCGCAGGGACTGGACGAATTCAGTCACTTACTAAGATCCATGGAGTGCCACTTGAAGATACTGATGCTAATATAGTTGTACTTTCTGTCTCAAGTAACATCCCTGTTGCATATGAAGATCCAATTGATGGATGTAAACGCTCGAAGGAGACAGAACAAAGTTTTATTCGGTGGCCAAAAATATATTTGAAAAAAATGACCTAGATGGTTATTTCTATGAATCAGCTTAAAACATTCTGTTTACTTTACATACTGTTCAGACATCTATTTAAACTTGCTTTACATATTGTTCATAACTTTTTTTTGTAAGGACATGTGACCTTACATGTTTTAATGCATCTATTCACTGGTTCAAGAAGATACTGTTATGTTTTTTTACCTTAATGATGATTGCTTCCTTTATTTTACAGTCTTGATTATTTGTTTAGTTCTTTACATTCATACTTGAGTAATCACCATTGACCTCGTATACAAAAAATGTGAGGTGCCATAGCCTCATATAGTTATTCTGCACGTTACTGTTAGACCTCTCAAGGATGGAGTTGATTTGAAATATCTAATGAATAACCATGAAACTCAAAGCCTTTGATACAAGCCAATCTGATGTAGGATCTAGATCATCTAGGGCAAGTGTTGCATGATCCTCCATCCTTGTCATCATCATGAAACTTGAACTTTATTATCTGATGTTTAATTTTTAAACTCTACTATCGAGTTAGTAACATATCCATATTCACATCTACAATCACATATCCATATTCACATATACAATCACAACATTATGGTTGTTTTTGGGCAGTTTTGAGAACATTTTCACCCTTAGAACAACAGTGATCAGACCATTTCTCATATCTAGGCATGTATTAAGCAGTTCTGGGCAACAAGACAGCCCTTAATCTCAACTTCTGTGCAGATTTGATGTATATTGCAGCCTCCAAAGAGAAAGATGAGGCATGATGGGCTCATTCTGGGCTAATCTTAGCATATTGCAGACATATTCTGACCTTTAAGGAGTAGTAAATTTTCTTCAATCTCAAGTCTGGGAACATTCTTTGACATCGTGGGCATGCTAGACCTATCCCTGTGCATTCCAATAGCAGTCAACAGTCATAAAACCTTGTTTTTTTCAAATTTGGGCAGTTTTGAGTAGGTTCTGGGTATGCATATGAATGAAACCAGCAGCAAATCATGGTGATTATCAATTCTGGGAACATTGTAGACAAGTACAGTGGTGAGGAAACAAGTCTGAGAAGTCTTTTGAGGGAGATCATTAGTAAAAGGGCTTTGAATAACCATGAAACTCAAAGCCTTCGATACAAGCCAATCTGATGTAGGATCTAGATCATCTAGGGAAACTGTTGCATGATCCTCCATCCTTGTCATCATCATGAAACTTGAACTTTATTATCTGATGTTTAATTTCTAAACTCTACTATCGAGTTAGTAACATATCCATATTCACATATACAATCACATATCCACTAAGGGGTCTGCGAAATTGGTTTTAGAGGCGGACAACTCCGCCATGAATAGACTACCCTGTGATTTAAGAGTTAAAACAGCTCCACGATATTGCCATTCACCAAGTCGCGTGGCTGCTGCTTCATGACCCGGTGCCAAACCACATGCTATTTTTCGGCCCCAATCCATTGATCAGTGTGCTATGCAAGCATGAAGCCATAGGCCGTCCACATGGAGCTCCCAACGATTTACTCGCAGTGACATTTTTGTCTGGTCCTCTTGAACTGTTCAAATGTCATCGAATTGATTCTCTTCTAATTCCATGGACTACACACACTGTGTCTTGGTTCAACACCTGAATTGATTGGTTCAGGTATTTATTGCTGTTATGAAGATAGAACCAGGACGGTTGAATGTTGATGCCCAAAATTCATGTAGGTGAGCCTAGAATTTCATTTAAGGGCTGTTACTGCTGAACATTACCACTGTTTAGGGCTGAAATTATGCCCAGATATGCCTTTTTTAGGGCTGTTTATGCCTAAAAGATTGCCCAAAATTTTGGATTCAGTGCCCAGATTGATTCAAAATTGTCCAAAAACGATTCAGGACTGCCCAGACTTCTTTTTTTAGAACTGTTATTATGCCCAGAATTTTTTTTTGAGATCTGCATTTCAAAAATCCACCTAGTGCTGCACAGTTAAAGTCTGAGATTAACCCTCAGAAGATGCCAACGTTTGCCCAATGTTTCGGATAACAAGGCTGCCATATATCCAAGTGATTGTTGTGATGAAATAGAGATGCCTAGCTTGTCTCAACCCAGACTTGGAATACCACCGTTTGATAATGGAATGTACTCGGGACTTCTTCACTTCTTCCCAACAGTATGTACAAGGGTTTGATTGCTATTATAGTTACCCAGAATCCTTTAGATATCAAGAAGTGATCTTCAACAAGCCCAGAATTGCCCTAGAACAGCCCTTGTATTTTTCCGACATCCCTTCGTGGACACCTGTACAAGATGGGTGGTAACTGTGCCCACCCAACTTACAGGATCACTCATCGAACCAAGCATCCTGAAGTCAGCTACAATCCTCCATGCAATTAGCAAAGTGTTTCCTTTCCATAAGTGGGTCAAGAGCCAACATTGTCCTCTAAGTTACTCAATGCCCCTCTTCCAAGGTAAGTCTTCCTCCCAAGCAAGGAACCAAACTCTTCAGGTGTTCACCCCATTAAAAATGTCATCATGCCATCTAGGTCTCTAATGCTCTAAGGATGTGTGGCAAATAGGCATCGGGACAAGGTCTGTTAATACATGAGTAAGCTATGTCCATTGTGTATGTCCCTTCGGCGAGGAGGGAATCATTCCATCAGAACATGGGCATAGGACGAATAGGCAGTAAGGGGAGAAGTGGAAGGATCTCCCTTGATTCAAACTATTATCCCCAACCAATCTGGGTAGAAGGCTGATCCAGCATAGGAGTTAAGGAGGGATGGAAATGGAATAACAAAAGAAGGATTGGAGTTCGATGTTATCAGTAGTGGGAGTAGGGGCATGGGGGTTTGATCTAATGGTTCAGGGATTTCATCAATGACGTGGGAGAGAAAATATATTTCCATCATGACACAACCAAGGGTCATTAACACACCATGCACCCGATATCACAGGAAGCACCATGAAACAAGGGGTGAACACTTTCATAGAGATTTTTATTGATGTGAGCCCACAGAAATTTCTGAGTGTTACAGCAGAGAAAAAAAATCAGCATTAAATAGAACTCACTTTCCTGGAAATTCGTGCCCAGTCTGTACAGCCTGTATGGACAACTTCTATAGTCCGCTCATCGATTTTTCGTCCTCAGAAAATTACATGGCTCAGCCCCTCGAAATTTGTGCCTTTGACTTGGCCTCGAATTTGGTGCCACAGTTCTACTGTACAGAGTACCTGGAATGCTGTGCCTCTGCTCAGCTGTACAGACCTCCTTAGAATTTGTCAAGTCAACTTCAGACCGTGAAGATGACGAGAAAGGTTGAAATTGTTGTTCTCTGTTTACTCTGCAATACGAGTTCAATATTAATACTACCAATAACTTACTACATTCATTATCTGGTGACTGTGGCTCAGGTCATGTTTTCAAGTCACTCACATCAACTGGGATCATTCCAAAGTCTACAAGATCACTAGCAGACTGGATTGATGGGATCTGGTAACCTTTTAAACTTTAAAGATATTTTCTTGCATTTGAATGAAATTGTTTTCAATTCCTTTCATGCTTTGGCAAAGATGGAAATAAATGTTTTTTGAACCAGGGTTTCTGGTGGGCGTATGCTAATGTGACAACCTACAGCAAGGATGGGTATTATAGTTTATTGGGTTGTACTAAATTTTTGGATGGTTGTGACATTATTGTAAAAATAATTCACTAGTGAGCTTGGCTGGTTATACAATAGCAACGTGAGGTGTCAATATGTTGAGAGTAATGATTCCTGCTATCTCTACTAAAAGCTAGAAATACATCTTGCTCGTAACTCATTTATGATTATTTGATTTCTCAGTGTTTCCAGGTATTTCATGTAGTTACTAATGGACATTTTAAATTCAACCAATACAAATGGAGTCGAAAATCACAAAGATGTGCTCCACAAACAGAAACAGGTCATTTTTTATTTTCTGTCAAGCGATTTTAATATATCCTAGCAGGGACTCAGCTCATGTCACATGAATTTGGTAGGATCCTGTATTTCATACGATCACTGGAAGATAAGATTTTGTATTTCTATTGCTCCTATGATCATCCTTGAGTGTAGATTTAATTTCAAATCTAAACTTAGTTCCAAGTGTAGATTCAAAGGAAACCTGTTTTGATTTGGTTCCCAAGTGTTATTGTGCAAGTACTGATGGGCTGCAGCCTGCACATTTTACAGGGTGTTTAATTTACAGCATATTTTCTTTGCAAGGATAGAAATGCTTTGGGGAGGAAAGCTTTCTGCTGTCATTGTTGTCTGATGCCCATTCAAAAGACATTTATTTCCATCTTTGCCAAAGCATGAAAGGAATTGAAAACAATTTCATTCAAATGCAAGAATTGATTGGTTCAGCACCTGAATTGATTGGTTCAGGTATTTATTGCTGTTATGAAGATAGAACCAGGATGGTTGAATGTTGATGCCCAGAATTCATGTAGGTGAGCCTAGAATTTCATTTAAGGGTTGTTACTGCTGAACATTACCACTGTTTAGGGCTGAAATTATGCCTAGATCTGCCTTTTTTAGGGCTGTTTATGCCTAAAAGATTGCCCAGAACTTTGGATTCAGTGCCCAGATTGATTCAAAATTGTCCAAAAACGATTCAGGACTGCCCAGACTTCTTGTTTTAGAACTGTTATTATGCCCAGAATTGTTTTTTGAGATCTGCATTTCAAAATTCCACCTAGTGCTGCACAGTTAAAGTCTGAGATTGACCCTCAGAAGATGCCAACGTTTGCCCAATGTTTCGGATAACAAGGCTGCCATATATCCAAGTGATTGTTGTGATGAAACAGAGATGCCTAGCTTGTCTCAACCCAGACTTGGAATACCACCGTTTGATAATGGAATGTACTCGAGACTTATTCACTTCTTCCGAGCAGTATGTACAAGGGTTTGATTGCTATTATAGTTTCCCAGAATCCTTTAGGATATCAAGAAGTGCTCTTCAACAAGCCCATAATTTCCCTAGAATAGCCCTTGTATTTTTCCGACATCCCTTCATGGACAGCCCTTATGGTTTGGAGAAAGTGAAGCTAATGTACGTGATATTTTTGATAAGGCCAGGCAGTCAGCACCTTGTGTCCTTTTCTTTGATGAGTGTAATAATTTTATTAATCTCAAAATATTTTTTTTATTGATGCCCTGGTGTTATAGCATTTATCTTAGTTAACCAATTTCCCTATCCATGCATGATTCTTATTTTCGTGCTACTGTAGGTTGATCTTGAAGTTATTTCAAAGAATACACATGGTTATGTTGGGAAGTTATTTCAAAGAATCCAAAAGCTTGTTATAAATTGAAGATGCAAATATAACCTCAAAGCAAAAGCCAGAAAAGAATAAGAAAAGCAGAAAGGAAAGGATAGTTGAAACATGCAATAAATCTGAGGTGCACAGAGTATAGCTTTAATGAATGCATTTACCTCCTTCCATCTCTTTCAAACATTACCTGATAAATCAAGCACTGCACACTGCAAAACCAAAATCTCCAGCACCAACTTCTGCTCTGGAAATGATAATAATTTATCGGTGATTATATACCACCAAATGTTATAATTATGCAGTTACATTTGTTAGTTGAAGCTGTGGAAGAAGAGCATTTAACTATTCCATAAAAATGCCCAGTAACCCTGCAGTGGCATATACACAATTAAAAAACAGAAAGATACAAGTGAATTTAGAGACCCAGCACAGATCTGTGTCTACCAAAGCCACAAATTTTATAGTATCCATAGGACCATAACGTAAAAAATAAAGAATACATATACCTTAAACATGTATGTTACACAATATTTCAGACCATTTGTACAGATTGATCTGAAACAAACCAAAGTATATGGAATATCATACAGTAAATACTAAAAACAAATTCTCTCAGGTAACTCAAAGTTTGCAGATAACGTAGCCTTTATATTACTCACTCCATTGGCATGCAGTGTTGATACATATTGGAGGTTCTATAGTACTGTGTTTACAGTTCTAATTATTATTGACAATCCACGATGTAAGAATGCAAATGAAGCCTATCACAAGCTCATATAAATCAAAGTCTAGTCCCAGAATGAGAAAACTTGCTTTTAGTTTCCATTAAGGATATCCTTGAAATTGTATAGATGAAGAAAGCTATTATGCCCGCATCGTAGGATCTCTGTAGAGTGCTTTGCAGAACAATGGTACCATGCTTAGGAATTTGCAACCTACTGTCCAACATCTCCTTGTGCTGACATTGGCACAAGATCTTCATACAACTGATTCTGTGAATTACTGGGGATTATAGTAGGTGGACTC
>LPNX010927949.1:8552-56453 GCA_001517045.1 Pseudotsuga menziesii
GTTCAGCCATGGTTTGTTACAGTGGGCGTTTAATAAGCGTTATGTCGCAATGTGACGTTTATCAAAAGTTATGTTACATTAGTGACATTCGTCAAGGGTTATGTCACATTGTGATATTTGTCAAGGGTTATGTCACATTGTCATATTTGTCAAGGGTTATGTCGCATTGTGATGTTTATCAATGTTGACGTTTCAGTGTGATGTTATTGAGGGTTATATCGCATTACGATGTTAAGCCATGGTTTGTTACAGTGTTTGGTTGGTATATGTCAACACAACCAAGGATGTGACACATTAATAATGTGATAGTGGGCATTTAATAAGCGTTATGTCACATTGTGACGTTTATCACGGGTTATGTTACAATACCGACATTCATCAAGGGTTTTGTCATGTTCTCATATTTGTCAAGGGTTATGTAACATTGCGATAATGCCCAAGATTGGACACACTAATAATGTGTTTTTGGATGTTTAGAAAATTTCTTGTTACATTATCAACTATGGCCATGTGATTCACCAAAGTAAACCATGGTTAAGTATGACCAATGAACCACACCCATAACAACAATAATATTTTATTATTACTTTAATTATAATATTTTAATTAAATACCATATTCACATTATAATATGATATAATTAATAATATTATAAGTATTTGATTAATATATAACATTATAATTCAATGACATTATTTTAATTAATTATTATTATATTATTAATTAATTAATATACTTTTATCAATGCTATTTTATTTAACGACACTATTTTTTAATAAATTGTATATTATAAATATTTAATTAATATTATAATATTATAAATAATAATATTTAAAACATCGTAATTAATTATAATAATTTTAAAAATTATTCATAATTAATTATTATAATAAATTTATTTTTTATTCTTTTTATTAACACGTTAATTGTGAATATCACTATATATAGAGAGATACATTAGAATATAATATTATAATTGTATTATATTATTTATAATTAATTATGTTTTTTTATAAGTTCAATTAATATTATATATATTAATAATACTTAATAATTTTGATTAATAAAAAAATGGTTTAGATTTTAGATTTTTACAACTAAATATACTGCTCATCCTTAAATAACTATTAAATAATTATAATAAATTATAACATAAATTGTTTTATAGTTTATATTTTGATAGTATTATTTTTTATTTTTTATTTAGAGTTTATATTTTTATTTTAAAACATGAATAATTTTTTTGTTATTTTATATCTTAAATGTTTTTTTCGAATCATCATCATTCAATTGACCATAATGTTCCTCAAATCAAATATTAACCATGAAATAAAAATAATTCAAAACTCATCATTCAACTTATCCCAATCTATAAAGTAATCTAATAATTATGTCTCATATGCATTATGATATAACCCGAAGTGTTATGATATATAATATTATTGTGACACATTAATCAATTAATTAATAATGTATTTATATTTTGATTAATAAATAAACTTGTGTGGATTTTAGATGTTTAGAAAATATATATATATATATATATATATATATATAGTCGTTTGACAAAAGAAATAGTTTAAACCATCCACATTCTACATAGTAATGTAGAATGTTATGTTGCATTGTGATGTTTATCAAGGTTTATGTTTCACTGCGATGTTATCGAGAGTTATATCACATTACGACGTTAAGCCATGATTTGTTACAGTGTTTGGTTGGTATATGTCAACACAACCAGAGATGTGAGATGTGACACATTAATAATGTGATAGTGGGCATTTAATAAGCATTATGTCGCATTGCGACATTTATCACATGTTATGTTACATTAGCGACATTCATCAAGGGTTGTGTTACACTGTAATATTTGTCAAGGGTTATGTGACATTGCCATAATGCCCAATATTTGACACATTAATAATGTCTGTTTAGATGTTTAGAAAATTTCTTTAAGAATTTTCTTGATATATATATATATATATATATATATATATAGTCGTTTGAAAAAAGAAATGGTTTAAACCATCCACGTTTTACATAGTAATATAGACTGTTATGTTGCATTGTGATGTTTATTAAGGTTTATATTTCACTGCGACGTTATCGAGGGTTATATCACATTACAACGTTAAGCCATGGTTTGTTACAATGTTTGGTTGGTATATGTCAACACAACCGGAGATGTGAGATGTGACACATTAATAATGTGATAGTGGGCGTTTAATAAGGATTATGTCGCATTGTGACGTTTATCACATGTTATGTTACATTAGCGACATTCATCAAGGGTTGTGTCACATTGTGATATTTGTCAAGGGTTATGTCACATTGTGATAATGCCCACTATTTGACACATTAATAATGTCTGTTTGGATGTTTAGAAAATTTATTTAAGAATTTTCTTGATATATATAAATATAGTCATTTGACAAAAGAAATGGTTTAAACCATCCACATTCTACATAGTAATGAAGAATGTTATGTCGGATTGTGATGTTTATCAAGGTTTACATTTTACTACGAAATTAATAATGTGTCTTTGGATGTTTAGAAAATTTCTCTAAGAATTTTCTTGATATATATATATATATAGTCATTTGACAAAAGAAATCGTTTAAACCATCCACATTCTACATAGTAATGTAGAATGTATGTCGCATTGTGATTCTTTTCAATGTTTACATTTCACTGCGACGTTATCAAGGGTTATATCACATTATGACGTTAAACCATGGTTTATTACGATGTTTGGTTGGTATATGTCAACACAACCAAAGATGTGACGCATTAATAATGTGATAATGGGTGTTTAATAAGTGTTATGTCGCATTGTGAGGTTTAACATAGTTTATGTTACATTAGTGACATTGATCAAGGGTTATGTCACATTGCGACAATGCCCAAGATGTGACACATTAGTAATGTGTCTTAGGATGTTTAATTATTATAATAAATTTATTTTTTATTCCTTTATTAACGCGTTAATTGTGAATATCACTATATAACATCAATATATATATATATAATTGAACTATATTATTTATAATGAAGTATGATTTTTTTATAAGTTCAATTAATATCATATATATTAATAATAGTTAATAATTTTGATTAATAAATAAATGGTTTGGATTTTAGATTTTTACAACTAAATATATTGCTTATCATTAAATAACTATTATGGATTATAAAATAAATTGTTTTATAGTTTATATTTTGATAATATTAATTAATTAATAATTAATAATTTTTATTTAGAGTTTATATTTTGATTTTAAAACATAAATACATTTTATGTTGTTATTTTATATCTTAAAGGGTTTTTTTGGTATCATCATCATTCAATTGAAAAAACATCTCTATATACAACCATAGTCTTTGTTAAATCAAATATTAACCATGAATTAAAAATAATCAAATGCTCATCATTCAACTTATCACAATCTATAAAGTAATCTAATGGTTATGTCTCCTATGCATTACGATATAACCCTAAGTGTTATGATATATAATATTATTGTGACACATTAATTAATTAATTAATAATGTATTTATATTTGGATTTGATTATAATTAATAGTATTTATTTAATAATAATATTTAAATATTCAAATAATTATTATATTATAATCAATTAAAATATTAATTTATCAATATTAATAATAAAAAATAAAAATATAATAATGAACTCCAACATACTTATTTATTACTATTTTGGAGATATGTCTATGCGTCCACCGGTTACTAGCAACAACCACATTAAATTAATAATGTGTCTGAATACGTCGATACTCGTAAATTTAGGCACATACTTTTTATATTAATGTTTTTCCTTATAGTATGTGCCTAAATTTACGCCTATCGGCATATTCAGACACATTATTAATTTAATGTGGTTGTTGCTAGTTAGTGAAATCGTCATTTAACCGATATAATACATTAGTGAAATCGTCATTTAACCGATATAACTGATGTCTTCGTTCCTAAGACAGTGAACGAGAATCTGTTCTACACCGTCTGTCTAGGACTGATCAACTGCCCAGGGCAGTCTTGCGGAGGTCCCAACGGATCAAGATTTGCAGCAAGTATGAACAACATATCATTTGTCCTGCCAACGTCTTTTTCAATCCTTCAAGCTCAGCAACTTGGCAAGAAAGGAGTATTCACGACGGGCTTCCCCGATAAACCCACCGTGCAATTTGATTATACTGCTCAGAACATAACCAGAGGCCTCTGGTCCCCTGTGAAAGACACGAAAGTGAAAGTCCTTAATTACAACACGACGGTGCAATTAATTCTTCAGGGAACGAATATCTTTGAGGGTGAAAGCCATCCTATCCATCTCCATGGCTATGACTTTTACATCGTGGGAGCAGGGTTTGGGAGTTATAATTCACAAACAGATCCTCAGATGTTCAACCTGGTGGACCCTCCTATGCGCAATACAGTGAACGTTCCAGTCAACGGGTGGGTTGCCATCAGATTTGTAGCTGACAATCCTGGTAAGAATTTGTTCATTCCAACTTTCTTTCTGTGTTGTCTCTAATTCGTAAATGCTGATGGTAATTACCATCATATATGGCAGGCGCTTGGCTGATGCACTGCCACCTGGACGTGCACATAACGTGGGGTTTGGCGATGGTGTTTGTGGTCAACAATGGACCGGACGAGCTTCTGAGCCTGGAATCGCCCCCTGGCGATCTTCCGTTATACTAAGGATCACTTTCATGAATACCGATCAATCCATTAAAAAGACATAGTGATAGGACATTCTTACTATTATGCCATTCGCAATTTATTGTTTGTCACGATCCCCATAAACTTTCACCATATTTCGATAGTCAATTATGAATTCTGGTCCCAATTATCTGGTCGTCCTTCCAAGATTTTCAAGTTGTAACAGTTTTATATAATTGTTTGACGAGATCACGGAAAATTGTGATGGTGTTATGATGTGAGAAAGTACATCGATATCAAAAAAATCCATCCAATTTGTTGGTCAATAAAAGCTCTTTTACACAGCAACTTTGTAGCAATCGTGCCATTTATGTGAAAGCAACTTTGTAACTCACCATCACCAAACTTGCTATTGTCGATGATAAGCATAATAGGATTGAATATACATAACAATTACAGCTTACCATTGATTTGACAAGCTTTTTCAAGTTTACAAATGGTATATGGAATTCGAGGGATTGCCTATCTAAAATTTCATTCAATCTCCAGGGAAGTCTAATATGTTTCATAAAATTAAATTGAATCACGTATTTTTCTGGAATTGAATCAATTTATAAAATATGAAATAAATTAATTTTTCATTTATATTGTGCATGCTTAAAAGTACACTTAAACTAATTTGTATTTAATCCCTATATAGTTTCATAAAACATATATTACTCTATATTGTTTTTAGTGATGCAAAAGATGCAATGAGGCCCGTGCACTATTCCATATTTATATACGTTATGCCATTCTCTTAATGAGATGTCACTTTTTATACCACTTTCATGGTCGGGAATGGGAGCGTACAGGCATTTTAATAGTTAATTGAATGAAAATTTTAATGATAGCCTAGCAAGTCATCGGTTGAAAATATGGCTTTTCTGTTGATTGACTTGGTTGGAGTTGCATTCTGTTTATTTTTGAGTTGCTTAATAAGAACATAAAAGTTGTTTGACAATATTAGTCTTTTTTTTAAAGAAATTTATGGAGATACAAACTTGATTATTTCTTAAATTGTGTATGCTTAATAAAAGAAGTAAACCTTAATATTTTTATTTAGTTTTTTATTCATATGTTTTCTATATAAAAAGAGATTATTTTTATGAAGTTTCTACATATGTATTTTATTATTTTCATGAAAGAAGTAAATATCAATTTTTTTCATTCTTATTTTTTTAATATATAATTAAAGAAAGTATTTTTATAAAGTTTCTACATATTGTATTGATTATATTTTATTATTTTGTTTTGTTAAAAAAAGTTCTTAGATGTAGTGCACATCTAATTTGAATATGTAACTTCCAAAAATAAATACATATTCTTAATAATTGGGTATATGAAAAATTATTTAGTCCCTAACATCTATACTTAATATTCAACAATGAGTTATTCATAACCTATTACAACTTAGATCATCTTCATCTTCATGTACCATATTTTTATTAACAAAACTTATCTTAACTTCTTTATCCTTTAAAATACTTACTAAAAATAGTAAAGGAATCTAATAGTTTTTGAATTGATATCTATTTTAAAAAACTTTATTTAACTAATAATTTAGATATAAACCTAGATTTACATTAATTCTTTTATTTTATTAATTCGTGATCCTTTAAAATAATTACTAAAGAAGAATTTAAGGGTTTTTGAATTGACATCTTGTCTTAAAAACTTTATTTAACTAATAGTTTATATATATATAGCTTTGAGATTTAAGTTAAGGTCAACATGGTAAATTTTTTGTTTACTTAATATTTTATTATTTTAATAAATTATTACATGTCAACTCAATATTAAGCATATAATTACAAGTCTTTCCCATACTTCACTCTAGAAAGTGTTTTTAGATACCATAAAAAATAGAATAAAAAACCTATTACACACTAAAAAAAATAAAATTAATAAAAAAATAGATTAATAATATTAATATATCTATATGCCCATAAATGTACATTTGACATATTTTATAGGAAAAGAACATTATCAATATCATAAATATACATCTAAACACATTAATATTATTAAATTAATTATATTATATATAAATAATTATAAAATAATATGATGACAAAAACAAAATATAAAATAAATAATATCCTTTTATAATATAGCTTTAAAAAATATACAATATACATTATAATTAACTATTTTATAATTAATAACTTATTATTATCATATTTATTATTTGAATATGACATTTACTTAAAATGTAATAACTAAAATAATAATAAAATAGTATTATTTAATTAAAATAATATCATTAGAGTATAATAATATATTACTATAAGATATTATCAAAATATAACTTATAAATTTTATTATATGATATTATCAAAATATAACTTATAAATTTTATTGTATGATGTTATCAAAATATAACTTATAAAAATATTAATATAATATTGTAATTTAATTAAAATATTATAATATTTAATCGTTACTGCTTTTTATGATTTAAATACATGACCATAAGATTTAGCATCAACATGTGGCCTGCTAAGACTTCACCCTAAGATATGATGGAGACCGGACTCGACCAAAGATAATTAGCATTAACATGTGACATGATAAGTTTTGACCGTAACATAGTTTGGAGATATATTAGCCACTCACTTAATAGTGTCACCGGCCTCCACCTTGCAGGTCCCACGAAGATTTGTACACAGATACGGAAATAAAGTTTGCCGAATCTTTATAGCGTTTAGGAGTAATACCGGGATTTTTTTTTACTCCAGAGAGGAGGGAAAAGGTCAATTTTACTCGAGTACATTAAAAAATGAAATCCACCTTTATAGGAAATTGAAAAATGTAAACAAATGTAACATCTAACTTCTTAATAACATATGTAACATCTAAACATACTATAATATATAAAATTCCTAGGGATGGGATTATCTAAACCACCAAGGAATAGACATATAAGACAATATTGCCATGCAGCGTAGTAACATTATTTTTCCAATGAAAAATGGCATTTTTTTATTATAAAAATATAAGTATGTTTTTTACATAGAAACGACTCAGAAAAAGGTCCATAAGGACTCTCAAAAGCAATAGTCAAACTAGCAGTCGAGAAAGAAAATCACAATCATTCTAGTATAGCCACTAGAGGAGCCACCAAAATAGACAAAAACAGACGAACAGAGACAAATCCACAGGTCGAAAAAAAAGCTGGTAAGTAGAGAGAAAGGCACCGGAGCAGCAATGCAAAAAACGAATGCTTCCACTGGGGAGATGGTTAGTCGAGGCAAGACAAAGAGAGAAAAAAGACAACATGGAGCACAGGCTTGTCAACACATAGCCATGGACTCCCGGGTAGAGATTTGACCATCCCTCAACCATCTCTCGTAGAAGATGAACCCTTCATCAGCCTTCAGTGCCAGTTTTGATAAAGAGTCAGCCAGTGAATTTTGTTCTCCGAAGATGTGGGAAAAAGTTATTTTCTTAAACATATCAATCAACCCACAAACACGATCCAATCATGGATCCAAATGAAGGAGATAAATGCGGTGCACACCCAAAGCCCAGTCTATGATGATTTTAGAGTCACCATAGATGTGAATGTCGTCCAAGCCTCGAACCAAAGAGAAGTGAAGGAGGATCCACAGGGTGAGTAGTTCACCCTTAGTGTTTGAGCCCGGGAAACAGTTCATCCATAACTTATAATAATTGTGATCAGTCAACTGAATAATTGCACCGGCACCACACATGTTGGAAGACGTCTGAGACGTACCATCGAAGAAACCCACCAGTCTGTGCTTTGGAGTAATTGACTTTGGTGCCCTACAAACCATACAAATGCTGCCATAGTCAGATAGATCACCCCGAAATTCTGAAAAATATTTTACAGCTTTGAAGGAAATAACCAAGGGACCCGTCACCAATCCTTCAAATATTAATTGATTTCTGCAGTGGCAAAGTTCCCATAAAATGAAGTAAGGAAACAAGCCCCAGGAAGGAAATTTTTTTCCGCCAAGATAAAAACATGATGATAGGATATCACTACTCCAAGAAGAAACCACACTAATCAGTTTCCCAATCACCTTCCAAATCGATTGGTAGAAGCTACAAGTGACAAAGAGATGAAGAATGTTTTCGTCAGCAAAACCACATAATAAGAAAAAATCTGGGCCCAACATACCTCTACGGTTAATATTATCCCACGTAAAGAGGCGGTTTTCAAGCGCCAACCAACAACAAAATTTAACACACGGAGGGATCTTCCATTTCCATAAACAAGACCACCATTTGCGTCTACCAGAAAAGTTCTCCAAGAGCTGTTGATAAGCCTTCTTTGCTGAAATTTGCCCCAAAACAGTATCAAAGGACCAACATAAACGATTAGGATGACTGTTTAGACTAATCGCCCCCTCTGAAGTCCTTTGACATATTCATTCCATTCAGCAACCAGCACCCCGTAAAGGCCTAGCTGAGCCCCCGAAATCCATCTTTAGTGAGTCATAAATCTAGGCATATCCAAGGAAATGCAGTTCAAGTAGAAAAAGCCTTTACTATGAAGAAGATAAATGAGGGCCCAAGATAATACATGTTTTTGGGGTCCCCCAACAATAGGGTCTTCTCCCAGGCGGACACCCCTTCCATCTCCCAAAACCTAGGCCAACCAAGACCGGAATAGGTTGAAAGCACCAAGAAGACCAGCCCAAACATTTGATGAGTATCTTCCCTGTTTCTAGAAACTCCTGACCCACTGAATCATAGATATTTTTTGAAAATATTTTTCCTTCATGACTTGAGACCACAACCCACCACTAGTCAGCACCATCCAAAGGATTTTTTCCCTTGAAGCCAGAGAAAAGAGATGCAATTTTTTTATTCCCCAACCCTCATAGTCCACAGGTCTAGCTATATCTTCCCATCGGACCAAGTAGTATTTTTGACTGCACCAAATCTCCAGACCATAGGAAGGCCATGATCTTTATCCTTATCTTGTTAATGATGGTCTTTGAGACTTTGCACAGTGAGAACCAATAAACGACCATATTAGTAAGGACAGAATGAGTCAAGGTTAATCTTCCCGCCATTGAGAGCCATCGCCGTCCCTAATGATTTATCTTATGATCAAAACGTTGCAGCAACCATAACCAGTCCCCTGCCTAACAACCATTTGGCTTTAAAAAGAACCCCAGGTATCTCGTGCCCTCATCCATAAGGGAGGATCTCATCTTTAATATAGTTTCCAGCGTAGCCCTGCCTAGATCATCAACCTCATGGAGTAGGAGCTTTGATTTGTTATGGTTAATAGATAGGCCTGAGACTGCACAAAATTTTACTAAAATTTTAGAAAAAAACACTCGATTCGTTGGTTGATACCGATCCCATGATCATTATGTCATCGACGAACAATAAGTGTGTGAGTAGTAAGTCCCTGCTAATTTTAATGCCCTTTATCCTACCCTTCAACTTGGATTTCTGGATTATTCTACTGAGCCCTTCTATAACCAGAAGAAATAGTAGCGAAGAAAGGGGGCACCCTTGTTGGAGCCCACGTTTCTCTGCAAAGAATTATGATGGAAAACCATTAACCATAATCGCGTAAGACAACGACAAGACATAACCCATTACCCATCTCATATCCCTGTATGGAAACCCAATCTGGATCAGAACCAGCTTAAGAAAACCCCACGAAACACGGTCATGGGCTTTGTTTAAATCAAGCTGCAGGACCGTCGCTTCCATAGATTTAGTCTTTACACTGTGCAAAACTTCTTGAGCCACCCCCACCACCTCCAGGATCTGACGATCTTGTAAAAAAACAAAATGTTCTGCTAAGAGGCCTCTCGATACGGTCGGTTTAATCTGTTTGCAATGATCTTTGCAATATTTTTGTATACATAATTACACAACGATATTGGACGAAAGTCCCCCAGGTCGTCTGAGACCAACTTCTTTGGAATTAGGGCTGCGAATGTTGAATTCAGTGCACCTGTAATGACCCCCCTTGTTTTGGAGTCTTCTACATTCCTCAACAAATATGACCCCATAATGTTGAAACATTCCAAGAATAATTCCATTATCCAACCGTCTAGACCCGAACTTTTTGATCTGGCTGAAGATATGATCACATCTTTAAGTTTTGGCATCAAGATAGGTTTGAATAATTCATCCCCCTCCGCCTCTTCAAAAACCCTTAGATATTCCTTTACAACTTTCATTTGTTCAATGACAGAGAATGAGCCTTTGACTTTATAGTATTTCTGGAAATATGTTAGTGTCATCAACGAGATGCCTTCTTGATCCATAACCATATGGCCTTCTTATGTCCTCAAACCCCAGATAGAATTGGCGTTCCTCCTGTGGCCTGCATATTTGTGAAAACAAATTGTATTCATATCTCCATCTTCTAACCATGCCATTCGACTCACCAATCTGGCCTTTTCATATGAAACCTAAAGTATAGACAATTTTTTGGTTTCAAGCTTTTGTAGACGATCCTTTTCTGATTGGTTCCACTTCTCTGGGTCAGTCGTGGAGAAAAGATACTCGATTTCTGATTCAATACACACAATTTTCTTTTTATCTATTGCAGTCCGAGCCTTGACCCAACCTTTTACCTCGTTTTTCAGCCTGTTGAGTTTTTTTTATAGACATTCCATTAGAGACAAGGACCCCGTGGAGACTTCATCATTCCAGAATCGACTGATAATTTCTTTAAAGCCTGCCACCTTCAACCATTGATCGTTAAAATTGAAAGGTCTGGACGTTCCCAAGTCGCTCATTTCCATTTTCGGATGGATTGGGTGATGGTATTAGAGGCGTGATAGGTTAACCAACGATCTATACTTCTATAATTTCTCTACCAGATTCACTGTCACCAAGAAACAGTCAATCCTTTTGGTGATCCACTCTTGTCCAAGTCTATCGTTGCTCCATGTAGGGCCCAATGGTGATGGCTCCACATCAACTACGCCCACAGCCTCCATCAGCCTCACGAAATATTCACTCAAAGGTTCCAATTTAGCTTTCTTTCCCCATATTTCACATGCAGACTAGGTAAAATTCATGTCGCCCGCCAACACCAAATTTGGAAGGACGAAAGTGCCCTCTGAAGCTAACCGATCCCAAAAAATTTCTTTGGAATTATATGGACCGTAAACATTAATAATGTTGATTTCCTCATCAAAATCCTTGAAGAAAACTGAAAGAAGGATTCCTGCAGTAACCAAATAAGCTTTCATCTTGGCTATTTGAGGGTTCCAAGCCACTAGTAATCCCCCGAACAACCCCAATGCATCCACCGCTACAGCCTCCCACTCATCCTTGATTTTGAGAAAAAAAGAACAGGATTTCTGAGAAGAAACCACCGTTTCCTGAAGCAATACTACATTTGACTTATCCCTTTCCACTATCCTATGAAGGGCATGTTGCTTATGTAGGCCCCCCACTCCTCTGATATTTATGGATGTGATTATCATTTTCCAACTTTGGAAAGGGCTTTAATGCCTCTAAGCGCCCTGGAGTTAGCAGATGACTGGGGAGTGGATGTATTCTTATTGCTTTCCCAATCCTTTATGTCAGGTCCCTTCTTATTTTTTCTCGTGTTGCGCATCTTGATAGGAGAGAAATTAGTCTTTAATCCCCCGAAGATGGCACCCCTAGTAGTTGATAAACGTGCAGATCCTGCCGGGAAAATCAATGGAGGGAAAACATCCTCTAGAAGATCTGGGGGAGGAATAGGAAAACCCCTTACTGATAGTCCTGAGTAGGTAGTAAAAGGATGAATTTTTAGTTTTCCTTTTTCAGACCCAGGTTTATTCTCCTCTTACACAAACTCCATGGACTGAGATGTTGGAGGTAGGGATGGTTCGTCATCCACCGCATGACGATAAATTACGCTGGTATCCAAGATACCCATTCCAACAATCACTTTGAAATTTGTAGAAGAAACCCCAGGATCTACATGGCCTTCACCAGTGGAAATAATATGAGTAGGGGAAAAACCAACAATCCTCACCAAATCAGCCGAGGTCATGAGAGTGTTTGAAATACAGGGTCTTCTCACTCTAGTAGATCCTAAAAATAGAAGATTTAGGTCTGTCAATCCCCTATAGAAGAAAGAGTTTATTGTTAAGGTAAATTCCCCCACGGAATCACCCTTTTTCTCTAGTGCCTTGACAAAATCATTGTCTTTTTTATTTAAGGATGAGACAAATAATGGGTTAAGTATATTCAAATTACATAGAAAGGGTTGATCCTCTAAAAGAACTGCAGCAATTGGGTCCCCAGAAATAAGTCAAGAGTCTAAAATATCCACATTGTCTTCACTTGAGTCCTCTAACGACCACGCCTCAACCTCCATCGAACCACGGTTAGAGTCTGGACCCGAAGAGTTGCACTGTCTCCAAAGGTGACTGATCTCTCTGCATTTGGAGCACCTGAACAAAATACCTCAGTAATCCAGTAGTTGCGTAAAAGAACGGTCTCGCCATTCAATGGCCAACTTCTCTCTGAAGCCCTTGTTCATGTCAATTTCCACTAATATTTTTCCAATACGTCTGTCCTTCCTACTCAATAAGCCTTCATCCAGATGGATAAAGCACCCAATATGGTTTCCTATAGCCATTAGAGCCTCATGGTTCCAGAAGATGATAGGAAAATATGGCAGCAGGACCCAAATATGCCTAAACCTCAGCCTCTCCATTGCCGGATCGAAATTGTAATGCCATCTTCGGAGCATTAGAATTCCTTGACCACACATCCACGTAGCCTCCAGTACCAAAGAAGTATGTGCTTCTGACCTGAAAATAAACCCAAACCATCCATTCTGGAACACATATATAGTGGTGTAGTAACCTAGAATAGGCCCCCATACACTCGCAGCCCAAAACTCTATATTACAGCACCTCATAGCTTTGTAGTTGAATTTATCGACCAGGCCCCTTAGGGTCATACCCACCACCTCCTCTAATCCCACACCCCGCCCAACGTCACCTTGCCCTCATCCTGACTCATTTTCCATTTTCTGAAATGACCATTGCTGCGTCTACGTATAGACTTGCTATAGAAAACCCTAGACTCATTTGCGCCAGTCCCTTTTGCATTTAGCTCTTGGGAGAGAGACTTCACGTGTACATTCTGGGAGGGGGCTGTATCAACTGATTAAGAATGTTCAAATCTTTTCTCTTTTGTAACCGACCTCCTGATGATTTCCTCTAACCCCACTTTTGTTTCATCTGATGTCTCCAGGTTCCCATATGGAGGAGCTTCTAGACCTTCACCGACCAAACATTATCAAATCATATCGTGATAGAATTTTTATATAGATGCAACACCTAGGGACACCTATGAATATGACTATTAGAAATGACCTCCCACTTGTGATATTCGCATTTGTTTCATTATTATTAGGTGTTTTATGAAGGTAAATATTCACAGTATGTGAATGCATGCATTGAATTCGGAATGCATTAAATAGTATAAATAGAAACCCCTAATGGCGTAACTCTATTATGAGAGGGAATGATTCATGAAGGCACTCATCATTGTGGCTATATATGTTGCGATGAAGCTCGGTTCATTAATAAGAAAGTGTTGAATATGCTTAAGTTTTTTTTTTTTTTGTCAGAAGAAAAAATACCAGACCTTGCTATTCATAAATTTGAATCAAAGGAATTCATACACAGTGCTTCGCTCTACCTAGGCTTCTAAAGAGCTTAAGAGCTACAAAAAAACCAGGCCAAAAGGCCATCAGATCTCCAAGAGAAAAGAAACAGAGGAGGGATCCTTACAACCTGGACAAAGAAAGGCTTCCAAATATGTGCAACAAAAGAACCCAAAGAACCTATTTGGAAACCAAGCTCATACATCATGAGGACAAAGAGAGAGTTGAGAGCTCTAGCAAAAGAAGTTGGCTCCATACAACAAAATAAAAGGTGCCCAGTAAAAAGAGGGGTCTAGCCCCGAAACAAAGCTCTAAAAGAGCTGAAAAAAACCTTTCAAGTCATCCAGACCATCAATATACTTAGAGAAAGTACCATATCTAGGAGCCAAATCCAAGGCTTCTTTCGAAAGGAAGTCAGCTCGCTGATTGTGCTCACGATATATATGCTTGATAACCAAAAAGGATAAACTATTCATCAGGAGCATGGTGTACTGACACCAGTGATCCAAGCATGGTGAAGCCAAAGATGTCAAATTGTTTTCCCAGTTGATGATGACTGAGGAGTCACCATAAATATTTAAGGAAGGGATCCCCATGTCTTTTGATATAGCAGGAAGATCCCATAGGGATAGAAGTCCTGCTCTGGTGTTGGTTCCTATGCCACATCCCATAGAGAAACTGAGAGAGTGTGAGTCATTAAGAAGTAGTACAAACCCTGCTCCTCCCTTTTTTCCTGCTGCAGCCCCATCAGAAAAACCACATGGGAAGATGATCTTCGAGCTGGTGCCTATGTTCCTAATTCTTTTCTTCTGCTTCGGAAATGGATGCATATGCATAAGGTAATCCACATGGTGGATTAAGCCAATCATGGAAGCCTTCTTACCATCAAAGATACATCTATTTCCCATTTTCTAGAAACTCCAAAAAACAAAGAGAGGAATGTAGTTGTGGGCAGCGTGAATGGAGTGTTTAGTAAACCATCGTTCCAGAAATATACTGAGAGAGTAATTCGAAGAAGGAGGCACACAGTAATTCTCACAGATACTACTGAAAGTCCATCTCATGAGAGGGAAATCGATGAAAATATGTTGGATTGATTCCTCACCCAAATTGCAAAGTACACAAACACCAGGCCCGACCCAACCATGTTTCATGAGATTTTCCTAGGTCAAAATACGGTTCCCAACTGCCAGCCAAATGAAACAACATATTTTTAAAGGGACTTTACACCTCCATAGGTGTGCAACAACCTGATCCATAGAGGTTCCAAGAAGAGAACTAGCGATCAAGTCATAAACCAGGGCAGCCGTAGTTTTCCCATCTTTTCTATTGTGAGTCCATATCAATGAATCCAGTGAGAGATTGAGATGAATCTTGCCATGTTCAAGGCTTGAAATATAACTTTCCCATAATAATTTACAGTCACCACCCAACTCCAAATCATCTACACCGAGCCAGTACCCTTGAGACCACTGAGAGAGATTGCGAGCATGATGTAGAGTGGTGATGCCATAGTTCTCTAAATAGTCTCTGAGGTCAAATGGTAAAATAAACTGTGAATCCAAACCGACTGTCGAATCAGTCCCAATAAGAGTGTTCAAACCATTACCCACCTTCCAAGAAAAGCATCTATCAAGCCAGGTGAGAGTGTTGAGAAACCCATTCCAAATTATCGATGCACCCCTGACAAAGAACAACTTGAGTATGAGCCACGTCACAACATAATTTTTTTTTTTAAATATTTAGTGATAATAACCCGGTGCCAAATCCCAGTTCCATTAAGAACCAACCATATATTTTTTAGACGCAGAGATAGAATGAACCAGGAGAGATTTTGATACCCCATCCACCATAATCAATAGGCCAAGAGAGTATCGACCAGCCCACCAGATGTTACTTCTTCTTGATAGTAGACGATCCCCAGAGAAAGAAAAAGATCAACTTCCTGAGCCTATCCCGTATGGATTTTGGTATAGGAGTGAGGGCCATCCAATAAACTGGCATGCTGGTAAGCACATCCCTTATCAAAACAAGTTTCCCCCCAAGTGAGAGAAATTTAAGGGTCTAGTGCTTAATACACCTTTCAAAAAAATTTATCAGCCAAAACCAATCCTTAACCGCATAAGCCAGGGGTTTGATAAAATAACCCAGGTACTTAAAACCTTGAGTGATGTGTTCCCTCTTGTAAGGAAAAGAGAGTGTAATATTGTTCAATGTGTCCACCTCCTCATTATTGAAGAGAAAACCAAACTTTTCCAAAATGATGCTCGTGCTTAAATCCAAGCAAAAAGTATCCAAGATAACCTCGAATGTAATCCATTCCTCTAAAGAACTAGTCCCAAAGGGAATCACATCATCGACAAACAGGATATGAGTAAGAGGCAGATGAGAGGAGATTTTGATACCTTTGATCTTTCCATTAGTCCTAGCATCTTCAATTAGTAAGCTGAGTCCTTCAATGACTAGGATGAATAAGAGAGATGATAAGGGGAAGCCCTGCCTTAAGCCCCTAGAGGAAGAAAAGAAACTGGAGGGGGTGAAATTGACCAGCATGAAAAAATTTGCAGAGGATAGACAACCCATGATCCAATTTACACCACCCAAGGGAACACCTATCTCCAGCAATATGAGTCTGAGGTACAGCCTATTTACCCTATCAAAGGATTTTACCAAGTCAGGCTTTAGGATTAGGGAATTTTTTTTTTTTGTCTTCATAGTGTGTAAAGCCTCTTGAGTTATACCAATTGGTTGAACAATTTGCTTATTCTTAATAAATCCAAACTGTTGAGGGGAAATAAACTTGTCCAGGAAGGGTTTTAACCTTAGGGCCGTGATCTTGGTAATGAGCTTATACACTAGGTTGCAAAGGGAAATGGTTCTGAAATCCACAAAGGTAAGATGTTTCTCTTTTTTAGGTATTAGAGCAATGAAAGTAGAGTTCGGGGATGGGGTGATCTTTCCTTCGATTTTGGAACATTCTACAGCAGCCAAAAGGTCCCTTCCTAGTAAGTCGAAGAACTCTAGGAAGAATTCAACTGGCCATCCATCCGGACCAGGGCTCTTGTCCCTCTTGAAAGCCTTCAAAGCAAACTCAATTTCCCCCAAGGGGACCTCCAAGAAGAAACCGTTGGCCTCATCCCTAGAGATAAAAGAGGGGAATAGTTTTATTACCTTGAGCTGTGCCACAATATTGGATTGGTTATCATCCTTGAAGATATTAGAGAAATATTTAACACCCAAATCCTTTAAACCAGACTCATCTTCCACCCAGGGTCCCTTATCATCTTTTAGAGCCCAAATAGCATTTTTATTCCTGCGCACATACACCACATAGTGAAAAAAATTGGTATTAGCATCTCGCAGTTTTGTCCAGGTAACCCTACTCTTCAATTGTAAGGAGAGGAGCTCATGATCCAAAAAGTGTTTCATTTTCTTTCTGAGCTCAAAAACCTAGTTTTGATCCTTCTGAGAGAGAATGCCCGATACAGAGAAGCTCAGAAGTGCCCCAATTTTTGAATCAAGAGCATGTGAGTCCTACTTCATCTCCAAGGACTTAGTGTTTGTCCAATATTTGACCTTTTTCTTCAGCAATCGGAGCTTCTGGGAAAGGTAATTCATGTTATCCATCTGGTCTTCAGGAAGTAATAAGGGCATACTTATTTACCCATTTGTGTGAAGTCCTCATCAAGGAGCCAAGAACAATTAAACTTAAAAGGATAATTGTATATCATGGCCCCCCCCACCCATTCAAGACACATAGGATAGTGATAAAAAATAGTTGAAGGTGAAGACTAGACAAGATTCCTAGGTAGTAAAAAGATCAAATTCGAAGAGATAAAAAAACTATCAAGTCTCTTACTGATGCCCTCATCCCCAACCCTACCATTCCTCCAGGTAGGCCCTGCACAAGAAGGAGCAATGTCCACCAAATCACAGTCAGAGAAGAGTTGAGTAAAGAAAGGACCAAGAGGATCAATCACAACTTTCTTCCCCCAGATTTCAGAAGCATTAAAGGTAAGGTTTAGATCACCAGCAAGGATCAAGTTTGGAAGAGACAAAAGACCCCCATCCACATCATATTTCTAGAAGACATCTCGGTTGTGATAGGGCCCATATCAATTCATGATCAAAAGGGTAGAAAGAGTGCCCCTAATTCATGCCTTGACTAAGATACCCAAAGATGTTTCATAAGCCCTCCAGCGAACCATGAGAGGATCCCATCCAGAAAGCAGTCCTCCCGAGAGACCCTTAGAACTGGTTGCACATAATTCCCAACCAGGTCCGAGTTTGGAAAAATCTAGGAGAGATGGATAAGGACTGCACATAGTCTCCTGGAGTAAAATTAGATCAGGAGCAAAGGAAGAGAAGAGTGTGTGTGAAGGCTCCTTTGTTTGGCCGAGCCTCCCAAGCCACACATATTAAGGGAGAGAATTTTCATCAAGGACCACCAATAGTGGGTGACGAAACTCTAATCACCCATGGATGTGTGACTACGTTACTTCTCACGGCATTTTTTATTCTGGTCGACAGAGGAGTATAGGACAGAGTCCAAAGGTAGGGTCGTAGGAGAGATGGGGGTTTTAGTAGAGAAAATCGCTAACAAGGGCAATGAGATGGGACTAGGAGGTGCATGGTTTATAATAGGAGAACCCTCCCTTGTAAGAGGAGGGAAGTAATCAAGGGAGAAAAGCGGGGCAGCCTCCAAAGGAATGTGGGGTTCAGAACCCCATGGGGATGGGTCAACCAGAGAAGGAGAGAGAGAGGAAGTGGGCATCGAAATAAGAGGTTCCTCATATGAGGAAGTCCAAAGGGTAGAGACAGTCGCACACCCATAAGGGTTTTTTGATAGAGAGGCATCCACCTCCAATTCATTGATTAATTGAAGATCTCGATCAGACATTTCCCCAAATAGATATAAGGCTTGAGAGTAATTACCTATCGTAGGAGGAACCAAAGGGGCTGGTGCACGGTCCAGCAGATGCAGGTCCTGTAAAGCATGGAAAGAGGAGCGACCAAAGCTCAGACTGTCAATCCCATGAAGGAGAACTGGACATTCTCTACGCAGATGACTCACCACCTGTCACCTACTGCATCTGAATGGAATGTGTAGGTAGTCCAGAAGTTGAAAAAAAAGACGATCATTACAGAGGATTTCCACTTTTTCCGAGAACCCCTCAGAGATATCCATTTCCACAAGAATTTTCTCCATGCTTTTGTCAAAGGTGTTCTGAAAATCCTCTTCAACCGCCACAAACCTCCCAATGGTATTTGCAATGCCTTCCAGAAACCCACGGCTCCAAAGAGGGAAAGGCAGAGCTGGAAGTAGAACCCACAGATGGCACTTCTTCACTCGTTCACACAAAGGGTCAAAGCAGGGATGATTTTAAGGAACCATACTTATTTAAAAGTGTATAAATGTTGGCAAATATTACCAATTCTTAAAACGCCAACTATAAAATGATTGGCAATATTTTACAAAAAATATTTTAATTTCCAAGGATTTTATATCGTTTATATAATAATTTGGAGATTTTTAGGGTGAAAAAAATTTACCCCATTAAAATTGCGCGAAACAGGGCTTCAAAAAATGCAAAATGGCGAATGTTTTTTGGGAGAAAAACATGGAAAAATAGACCACTGGGCTAAAATTCGCCCCTAAAATTATCCGTGGGTCAAAGTGAGCGTGCCAGTGATTAAGGATGAGGGAACCCTTCCCAATCCTCTAGAGCGAGTCCAAAATGGAAAAATTGTGAGCATGCTTAAGAAAAACAAAAACAAACCACCCCTTCACAAGCAAGCTTATTATGGGTACATAGGTGAGAAGGGGTTTCCAGTCTTCAGTTTCCTATTCAATCCACTCCTTCTTCCCCAAATGACAATATTCAAGTCTACCCACTAAGGCACGGTAACACAGAGCCTCGACATGCTCCATATAGATATCACGACCAAGCACGTACCTCACCTTACCCTCCTGTGCTCTCAACACTTTCACCTTCCTTCTCCTACATGAGTGAGAAGAACCTTCCTTCAGTGCAGTGCCAAGATCATAAGTACCCCCAGGAGCCCTAGGTCCCGTCATAAGGTTAGGGAAAGGTGGCCATTAAAATCATGGGCAACGTTTCACACCCAAAACTCTCTTATAATCACCATCGTCAGAGCAGAGCCTTGGCTCTTGCAAACTTACATAACAAGCACTAAAACAATCAAGGGTTCAGACAAAAAATACGACACATTAAAACCCCGTTGAAAACCCAGACCATTTTGTTGTACATATGGACCGCTGAGATGTATTCTCGATCTAGCATTAAAGGTTTGGTTGCACTATGAACTTGCAGCCAGGGAAACATTTAAAACCACAAGTCAACCAAGATACAAACCTTTTTAAATATCACAACTCATGGACAAATTTCAATTATTGCATTTAATCATTACTTATGCTAAGATTTCAATTTATGGAGTAAACCCTTGTCATTATCATATAACCACATAAACACATAACCAACTATGGCATAGAACCCTAGAAACCCTGTAAACAATGAGGAGGGTGAAATATGGGTAAACCTTAATGAGAGTCAAAATGATTACCCATATGAATTGCAAAGAACTGTTAAAGAGATATGATCAGAGTTAAAAACAGTTAGGGAGGATAATGAACGAATTCTGAAATCTCAAGAAGAACTAAATAACAATTTTCTAGCTAAAATATATAATGATGAAAAAACAAAAACAAAGAACCTAAACATGTTATGCCAAAAACTACACCTTACAAACGTAAGGGAAGAAAACTAGTATTTGTCAGTCATGGGGCTAAAACTTCCAGTGAGGAATCAATTAAACACCACACAAAAAAACAACAAGATTCTAGTGAATTTCTGGGGAATTTAAAAAAATTAAAGCACCTATGTTTAACGATGAGATCGAGAAAGGAGAAGATGCAAAAGCTTGGTTGTCGGGGATGAAGAAATACATCCAAATATATAATTACTCCAACCAATTGAAGGATAAAATGGCCATTTATAATTTAACTGGAAAATCGCATATATGGTGGCAAGATAAAAAGAAAGTAAAAGGAATAAAAGAATGATATGTAACCTGGAAAACCTTTAAAAATCATTTTAAAGGAAAGTACCTTTCATAATAGTATTGTGAAGAGAAGGCTAAGGAATTCTACGATTTAAGGTTAGGATCTATGACCATGAAAGAGCTCTATAGTAAATTCCTTAGTCTACTTTGTTATGTACCCTATATAAGAGATGAAAAATAAAATATTAAGTGATTTCTCAATTATTTTCCTATCATTTTTAAATAGCGGACTGAGTATCAAAATTCGAAGACGCTAGAAGAAGCAATGGGAAAAGAAAATTTATGTTATGACCAGAATAAAAATAAAAGAGAAAGTGTACCAAATTGGAAAACTAAAAGACAAGATAACTTTGATGGAAGAAAGAAGAATAATATATTGTACAAAAATAATGCGAATAATTAGAAAACGTATCAAGGTAGTAACAATAAAAGTTTTAAACCACAAAATCCAACAGAAAAAGAGAAATAACCTCCCACTACTTTTAACAAAAACACTATACAGAGGGAACCCTTAAAATGTTGGGAATGTGGTGAGCCACATTATTTTAAATACTGCCCTATAAGAAATAAAAAAATTAGTAATGTTCACACCATTCATGAAGCTGTTATAGTGGGATATAGGGTGAGGAGTATGCCCACAATCAACGTTGTGTTGGACAATCAACAAGTGGACCATCAAACATAAATGGTCAAGATCGAAGGTATGATAAAAAGTCAACCCATTTCCATACTAATTGATCTAGTAGCAAGTTTGAGTTATGTATCACCTAGGATTGTTGAATTATGTAAATTGGTACCAGAAAAAAATTTGAGAAGTCATGGTTGGTACAGTTAGCCACATGTATTAATCGTAAAGTCACTAGTTATGTAAAAGGCAGTGAAATATTAATGAATGATTTTAATACTCATGTTGATATGGATATTCTACCATTAGGTTCCTATGATATGTTGAAAGGAATGGATTGGATATAAAAACAAAGAGTAATGTTGAATTGTTATGACAAAACCTTTACATGCATAGATGATACTGGAAACACAATTAAAGTAAAAAGAATTCCCAGAAAGTTTATGATCAAAGAGATCTCTTCCCTACAAATGAATCTATATGTAAGGGATGTAAAGTATTTGTTGTTTATGTAATGGATGATAAAGATAATGATAACAAACTTAAAATAGAAGATATACCTATCTTAAAGGATTTTAAAGACATTTTTCCGGAAGAAGTCCATGGACTACCTCCGAAAAGAGACATAGAATTTACAATCGATATGATTCTAGGAGCGGTACCAGCATTCAAAGATCCTTATTGAATGAATATAATATATCTTACAGAACTCAAATCACAATTACAAGAATTAATTGACAAGAGGTATATTCGATCTAGTGTTTCCCCTTGGGGAGCACCAATCTTATTTGTAAAGAAGAAAGATGGAACATTAAGATTGTGCATAGATTATTGACAACTAAATAAGATGATTATTACAAATCGATATCCTTAACCTTGGATAGACGATCTTTTCTATCATTTTCATGGGAAAACAATATTCTTTAAGATATATCTAAGGTCTGCATACCATCAGGCGTGGATAAAAAATGAAGACATCTTTAAAACTACTTTTAGGACCCATTATGTTCGTGTTATGTTCATTACGAAATTTTTTGTAATTCCCTTTGGATTAAAAAACGCACATGTATCCTTTATGTTATTAATGAATAGTATTCTAAGTAACTATCTGGATAAATTTTTAGTCATCTTCATCGACTACATACTAATTTAGTCGAAGAATAAACAAGAACATGAAGAACATCTAAAGATAATTTTACAAGTATTAAGAGAACAGATGTTTGCTAAGTTTAGCAAATGCAAATTCTTTAAAGACATGATTCAATATCTAGGACACATAGTGTCCAAGGATGGAATACCTATCAACCCCGACAAGATTAAGGCTATCATTGAATGGCCAGTTCCTAAAAATATAACAGACATATGATCATTCATGAGGATTACAGCTATTGTCGAAAGTTCATAAAAGGATTTTCTAAGATAGCCTAGCCCATAACTGCACTGCAAAAGAAAGGAAAAAAGTTTGATTGGAATGAAAAGTGTATGGAAAATTTTAATAAATTAAAACATTTGTTAAATATTTCTCCTATCCTAAAAATTGTTGATCCTTTTAAGGATTTCATCGTATGCACCGACGCTTGTAAGGAAGAGAATTACGTTATGGCCTATGGATCTAGAAAACTAAAAGAACTTGAAAATAATTACACTACGCACGGATTAGAACTTGCTGCAATTATGAATGCATTAAAGATGTGGCGACACTACCTCATTAGAAGAAAATTTCTGCTAATTTCAGATAACAAAATTTTAAAATACTTATTTGAATAAAAAAAACTAAATGCTGGACAAGCTAGGTGGTTGTCTTTCTTAAGTGAATATGAGTTCAAAACAAAACATATAAAGGGAAAAGAAAACAAAGTTGTAGACACTTTAAGTCGTCATGCAAATTTATTATTTGCAAGCAGCAGTTACGAATCAAATTTGGAAAATCGGATCTTAAATGTAGAAACTTTGGATAAAGAATATCAAAATTTAAAGGAAAAGATTGTTGAAAATGAAAAGAACCAAATAAAAATAGATTTTAGTCTAAATGGAAGAGGATTAATGCTGCATAAAAACAGGTTGTACATACCAAATACAACAAAAATCAAATTAATTGTTATGAATGAGTTACACAGACGACCTTATTCAAAACATCCTAGATTCCATAAGAAAATTAACATGATAAAAAATACTTGTAGTGGCCTAATATGAAGAAAGAGGTAGAAAAATACTTAGCTCGATGCATAGAATTCCAACAAGAAAGGAAAAACACAAACATCTAGTAGGGTTATTACAATTGCTACCCATCTTGGAATGGAAATGGGAAATAATTAGCAAGCATTTTGTAATTGGTCTACCCAAAAATTTCAGACATCACGACTCAATCACGGTCGTAGTCGATAATTTAAGTAAAGAAGCTCATTTTATTCCAGTAAAATCTACTCAGTAATGTTGTTATACCAAAATCTCTTCACCCTCATGTTATGAGATAGGTATCCCCTTATCTGCTCCAATCCCTCAAATTTTTCCCTAGAGAAATGAAGGAAGAAATTAAACCCTTGCAATTTTTCCATGTTTTGAGCTGGTAACGATTCTCTCCCATTGGAAAAAAGCATTACCCAAGTCAGCACTTCTCCTTATACATGAGAAAAAAGTGGTGTCGTCGTTCTTTCCTTTACTACAAGAAGCGTTACCCCCTTAACACCGCCTGTTTTCTTCATTGGAAGAGCGGTGCTCGAGTTTTCAAGGAAAAAAGAGAAGCTTCGAGAATCAAGAGAACCTTCAAGAGGATTCTCAAAGTTGACCTCCATGGAGCCTCATCCCTATGGTTTAGGACCAACTGGAGCTCGAGATCCTCCCTTTTAGGATCTTATCTCCACCTCACCCATGTGATCCTCAACCATACCTATCCTCCCATGCCTCTAAATACTGCCTCACCCCCCATGGGCAAGAGGAGGAAGAATTGTGTTGCATACCCAAACTCTGTCAAAAATCATTCTTGAGTGTTTGGTGGCTAGGTGAAGTTAGAGGAAAGGATCCATTGGAAGGAGCTCTCAACACCAAGGCATGAAGACTGTAGTCTCTCCAATCATTTATTAATAAAAAATATCTTTTCTTTCCCATATTTATTGTTTCATGTGTTTATATTGCTTGATTCCTTGGTCACGAGCATAGATCTAGTTGATTATATTGTATGCTATCATGTTTCTCTTGTTGTTTTCCATATTTTACAGGTTCTTCTATGAGGATAGTGAGGACAACCTTTGGGAGAAGTATCATGGAATTTCATTCATGTAATGAACCAGATCTAGGGGAAGTTTAACATTTGGTGTTTGTGTTTTGTTCTATACCTAAACCATTAAGATCTAGGGAACCAACTCCTATCCGTAGGAGGTGCGTATTTTTGGCTAACAAAGGTTGTTAACATTGCATATATTTTATGAAATAGATTTTCAGGTTACATGTTGTGCCAAAGGTAATAATCTCAAATAGATCTATGTAAAATTTACAGAAAATTTTTGGAAAGCTTTCTTAAAAGGGTTGGGAACACAAAACTTTAGTACTGTGTATCATCTGTAGCTGAATGGGAAAATTGAAAGGGTAAACCAAGTCCTAGAAGACATGCTAAGAATGTATGTAATGAACAAACCAGGTAAGTGGGAAGTCTACTTAGTGCCTTAGTAGAATTTTCTTACAGTAATACTTTTCAAGTATCAGCAAGTATGAGTGCTTTTGAAATTTAGCATGGATGCAAATGTAATACTCCAATTTCTTGGAGCAGTCTAGTTGATAGGTTAATGCTAGGACCTGAATTGTTAAAGGATATGGAACTAACCATGAAACGAGTACAACAAAATTTGAAGGCTTCACAAGATAGGAAGAAAATTTATGCTGACCTAAAGAGAACTCCTAGAGAGTTCCAGGTAGGTGAGCATGTGTATATAAAGGTAAATCCCAAGAAAAGCAGTTTGAGATTGGGAAAGTATTCAAATTTGGAACCCATGTATTGTGGTCCATTTTAAATTTTGGCTAAAGTAGGGTCTGTTGCATACCAGTTATCCCTACCACCTACTGTTAAAGTACATAATGTTTTTCACATTTCCATTTTGAAGAAATATATTCTGAATGCTACTCATGTGATCGATTGGAATGTTATACATGTGGAACCCAAAGGAGATTTCCAGGTGGGACCGGAGTGTATTCTCGATAGGATATAACTTTTACCCTGAAACTGTACCATCAAACAAGTCAAGGTGCAATGGAAGCACCTTAGTCCGGGAAAATCTACTTGGGAATTGGAAAGTGATATGTGAGAGACATATCCAATCCTATTCAAGATGAAGAAATGGGAGAATAAGATAGAAATTTAATAACATTAAGGATGGTTTTATTATTTAAGGGGAGGTGTATCTAATACACCAAGATTTAATAATTTATTATTAAATTTTGCTAGAATATTTTGTTTTATGATTTTAAATATTTTTGACAGAAAGTAAAAAAGAAAACAATTGTCATGGGTTATTCTTTTATTAATAAAAGGGATTGGAGGGGACATAAATGAAATATTTGTTGAAGAGTGTTTGACGACCCATAAGAGGAAAAGGCAAGTGGTTGTAGTTGTTGAGTGAGAACTCAAGGTGCATGAGGCATCTTCCCCAAAATCAGGTCACAACTCTTTGTTGAGTGCTAAAGAGCAGGAGGCTCATAAATGACCAAGTCATAAGAAAAATACTATATAATAGTATGTCCATTAGCAAGTAGGAGGCTAGAATTGGATGGGGATTGAATTTGATAATGCAAGATATAGTGCATTAAGTGGATTTTTCTCTTGCAGTTCAACAAACAGGATCGGGGGTTCTGGAGCAAGTGATTTGGTTGCTATAGGAGTTAGTTGGGAGGAATGGCTATTCCATTTCTGTTTTCCCAACATTGGTGCCAGGTTCTTATCCTATTGCTTATTATTAAATCTAGTTGCAGTAGAAGTTTATCTTAACTTTAAATTGCAGTTATATTATTTAGGCAAAAATGTTTTATGCATCTGTTCAGGACAAATTTCTATCATGTATCTTAATAGATTTTAGATTTCTTACATTTTAGTACCCATTCTTATTATTGAAACTAGATATTCTTTTTCGTATTTTATTCATGCCCGTAAAACACCATAGTTAATTATCAATGTATCTCAAATCGGTCATCCATACCCAACTCGAAGATTGCTAGAAAAGTGTATTATTATAAAAATTAGTAAATTGAACAAAAACTACTTTATATCTAGTCATTCATTTCTACTACGGATTCGAAGTTAAACACTCGCTTATTTTAATTAGTTTAATGTCTGTAAATTATTTTCTGCTAAACTATTCTCATAGGGTATATTAGGATAAATCTAGTCAACTTACGGTTAAGGTAGATAGGGATAACATTCTCTAATTATCATAACAAAATCACATAAAGAGCATCAAAACAAATGAGATCGAATATTACAATAAAGTAATTATCAGTATAAAACAAATAAATGAAAATACTTTGAACTGGATGGATCCCATATCGGGTTAACATCTGAGAGTCTTCTTCTGAATTATAACATATTAAAAATAAATTTCATTTCATAAATCCCATTACAAATTGGGAACGATCACGATCGAAGGATTTATCAATAGGCAATCTATATAAAATTATAAAATATATAATTATGCAGTTCGCTATAATCATAAAATATTTAGTCATTCACATAGTTGTTCATAAATTATCAGTTCACTAATTAACTTACCATCCTTGACTAAATCAAAGGTATCTTACCATATCTAGGATTTTTTAAACATCTAGTTCCTCTATCAGTTACAACAAGGAGTTATTTTCCCTACATTTTGGAAAATAAGTCAAATCTACATGATACAAATATCCTTAAGAAAACTACAATCGAAATCACAACTATTTATCACTAGATCTTCTAAGATCTGATCCCAAGATTGTGTTTGGATAATATTAAAATACAAGTATTAAACCCAAGGCAAACATTATAATCAATGCTACAATTTCCAAATCAAATGTGCATACTATGAATCAGCGAGTGAATCCCATCAACTCTTTTATGTGGAAATAAGCCCATCATAGATGGTAGTTGAGTATTATTAAATATAGTATCTAGATCTAAAAGAATTTTAAAAAATTTCATGTAAACATATATTGTAACCACGATATCAATTTATGACAGAATACTTCACAAAAATCGCAAAGATTATATGGGTCGTATTAAGAGGTATAAAACACTGTCAATATTAAAACATGATTCACAACCATGTCATCGTAATACCATTCGATGGAATCCATATCCTTTTAAAACAAAAAATCCATAAATTTATTAAGTTATAGGTGGTGGTAAGTCCATCCACGATGGCTCCCACAAAACCCATTAAAAAACCTTAAAACAAGGTACAATGCCATAACCAGTAAAGAAAACAAATGTTGGAACACCGAGGCTGTAAATCCCTCTGTATGTTAGGGTTTAAACCCTAAGGGGTAAGTAGACATTGTAACATATTTTGCACAAATTCATAGCCTACACTTTCATCACGGTTCCATTCCACAGTCAAGAAGCTGCCTGCAATAACAAAGTAAAAGAATTAACAACGATGGTAAATCTTAAATGGTTTTTGGAACAGAGTAAGAATTTTAATGTTTCTTACCTTGGCATTTTAATAGCAATCTGGTGAGGTGGCGATTGCCATCCTCACTTGCTCTCCCGGCCTGCATCTAACCGAAAATAGTTAATATATTAATCATGTAAATAATTTTTAAACAATGAAAACAAATTGATGCATACTTGCTTACTTGGTGGAGTTGCAAAGAGGGACAAGGTTCGACTCCTTCGGGATGCCCTTATCCCTCCTTTTCCTGCACCAAAATAAAAACCATATCAATATTTATAGCTAAATCACTTAAACTACTCAATAAACACTTTGCATAGTTTTAATAATTGATTCTTACCTTGTGAAGGGCATTTTTGAAGTTGAAGACAATGGTTGGGTTCATTTGAAGAAAAGCCTATAGGTGGTCATTGGAGCCATGAAAACAACATGTACAACTTGGGAAGCATCTAGGTATAATTCCATTAAAAACACGAACAATTTTTCACACCCAAACCCCTATTACAACCTCCATTGATTGAGCCGAGCGTAGTCTCTTGCAAACTTACATAACAAACATTGAGACAATGAAGGTTTTAGACCAAAAACACGACACATTAAAACCCTATTGAAAACCCAGACCATCGTGTTGCACAGGTGCACGACCGAGATGTAGTCTCGATCTAGCAATAAAGGCTTGGTTGCACTGTCAACTAGAATCTAGGGAAGCATTCAAAACCACAAGTCAACCAAGGTACCAACCTTTTTAAATATCACAACTCACAACCAAAATTCAATTATTGCATTCAATCATTACTTATGCTAAGATTTCGAGCTATGGTTTAAACCCTTGTCATTACCATATAACCACATAAACACATAACCAACGAACCATTTTCTTCATTCACAAGTCAGCTATGGCATAAAACCCTTAGTCTAATGTTTAAACCGTGCATTCGAAACATTCAAGCCTTACCATATTAACCCTTACACTTTAGGACCAAGGTCCTTCCCATGTTATATTATAACATTTGCGCATAGGAACCAGGGTAGGCCTTGATCCCTTAAAAAATTATTATATAGAAAATGTGGGATCAATACTATAACATAATCTCCCAAGCAAGCCTTTTGCAAATCAAGTTAAAAATGAAAGAACAAACAAAACATCACCTTCGGGAATGTTTGGCAACATGCTGTCAAAACTCTATAAACACCCACAGTTGGTGAAACCTGTCATAAAGCAGTTAACATTTGTGTAAGTGACTATACACAACATCAACATTTAAACTCATGCCATAAGTAACTAATGCTTTATAGGAATTTTAAAGATGTGATTTTGGTTATATGTTATATTAGTTTTTTTTTTTTGGATTTTAGAGGTGTGTGACATAATTCTCATTAAGGTCATTCCTTATTGTTTAATCATGGCATTGATATCCCTTTGGTATGTGTCAGTTACCATACATGGGTCTCGTGTTGCCATTCAAGGATGACTTTACCATATAGCTATACTAATATTTGTGGGAAGTATGAATCATTCATGGATATTAATCCCAACAATCATCGTTTAGGAAAAAATTCCCATAATTATCGTACTATACGTTAAATAGACATCATGGATTCCATAGAACCATTGGAGATTATTGTAACCAATAGTGAAAAAATGTGGAGGTTTGAGGAATCATGCACGACACTTGAGCCTAAGAAGAATTGTTTAGGGATAGAGGATCTTGTTTCCATCCACTAACTATGTTCATAAACTTCACTCCTATACATGATTCCCAAGACCTAATAACAATGGACACACTCAACCTTGATGTTAATGAGTCCCTAAAGAGGGCTTGTGTCATGGATTTTGGGTGTTGTTCATGATGCTCTAGCTCAAGAAGGCTCAATAGGACTTAAGATTGCATACCAATGAATAATTTGTATGCTTTGATACACATTTTTAATGCACAATAACCTAGTCATGGTGATTATATCCCACTTAGAATCTAAATACCCCATAAAATGTTCTTTCAAGTTGTTTTGAGTTCTTGTTCAAGGATCCCAATCTCAAGAAGCTTCAATAATATCCTAAGACACTTTTTTTGTAATATTTGATGATGGTAAATGTATTTCAAATCATTCATTCTTTGTGTGGTTGTTTGACGAAATATTCAAGGCCCTTGGTCCTCAGAAGTTGTGTTTAAGGATTGAGGATTTTTTTCCTTCCACCAACCAATGTTAAGGATATGAGGATGTTTTTTTTATTTACCATGTTAAGGAATCCATTTCTAGTCTAGGCCCTTCTTAACCCCCTTAACAATGTTTAGTAATCATAACCATTCTTTACCCCCTTAACCATGTTTAGGCATCCAAACCTTTAATCACCCCCATAAACATGTTCAGGCTTGACTTCAAACTCTCTTTATTGGCACCCATAGCTAACTAATTAATGTTATGATGGTTTCTTTTCGACCCATTATAACAAGAACATGCATGTTTTATTAGTGAATGTGGGATAGTAATGTGTGCACATTCATTCATATATAAGCCAAATAAAATAAGGCCCGACCTTATTTTCTCTAAAATCAAGTCCTACTTGCAAGAACACATATATTTCCCCACAAGTACTATTGTTGCAAATATGTTTTTAGTGTTTTTTGTTGGAAAGACATTTTTTCTAGTTTTTTTGTATTCAGTCACTATAAATACGAAGAAAAAATTAAATTAGGTAAGAAATTTTGACACAAAAGAGAAACCCCCTGAAAAAAAAGCAATGAACTAAAATAAAATGAAAAGTTGGGTATAAAAAAACATAGGAATCCATAAATGGGAAAATCATTTTCTTGCACAATGGATCGACAATCATCTCTATTTCATCATCATAGGTGAAACATATGCATCTAATGGTGGGCATTCTAATTTCAACATCAATTCCACCTCTAACCAATCTTCCATCAACAAATGATGTTTTAGTTGATGAAGAGATGGAAATTTCACAATATGTTGGGTATACTGAGGGATACAATAGAAAACCGAATTGTATTCAACCTTTTGGTCAAGAGGCACCTATGTTAATACCTTATTATGAGAAATCATATTTTTATCAGGTCGACCATGAGCATGTCTAGTGCGTTTCCATTTTTGACCATCGAGTGAATAAGTGTTGCAATCTCATGGTCAACTTCCAGAATGTCATGGTGATGGATTATAGAATTAGGTTCCATCTTCCTTACCTCATCTATCTAGTGGAAAACGAAGAACTTGTGGATGTTTTCATGTTAATGAATGTTCTATGGCGATCCTTGAAGGTAATTTACCTAAAAAAAATATTAACTAACAGCAACAAAATCATTACATACTATTTTGAATCTAAGAATGATGCATATAAATGTCAATTATCTTTGACCTTATTAAAATTACATAGATTAGTTGTTAGGGAAATCAAGACATAAGGATAGTTAAAAGATTAGAGACCACTAAATCACATTGTTATAAATATTCAAAGTTCTTTTATGGAATTGTACATTATACTTGTTTCAAATATCACAATGTGTTCCAGCATGTATTGTGAAAAATCAAATGTAAATAAGACCACAAGGAAAATACACTTGTTTACACACACACATAACATAATTACAGCAAGTACCAAAACCATTTGAAAGTATTCCATTATAAGAGAAAACCTCAACAACTCGGCTCAAATATATTATTGGGAATTCATTGGTAGGTTTCCTCATTCCAACATGAAGTTAGTTGAAGTCATTAAGGACTGGTCCAATTTTTTTGGCATCAATAAGTCAAGGCTTCATCCAATCCAAACGAACTACTGGAGTTTAGAATAGGTTCCAGTGACAATAAAACCCATATTAATTTTTTTGACATGTCACATATACAACTCTATGGGATACTCAAGAATAATATCAAGGAGTTGAACCTAGTCAAAAGATATTTTGGGAAATGTAGAACTTGGCATGTTAGAATATGCATAGATTGTGACACATCCCATAGTAGATACCACATAGAATTTGGTTGTTAATACTAAGCATATATATCCATATTTTTGTTTTCTTATTAACCATGTTTAGGAATGATCATCCATACAACCACCAATTTCATCAAGGGACTTTATTCATAATATCATGTGTCCAAAACCAAATGCAAAAAAAATTATATGCAATACTTTATGGTGGCTAGTTCACCTCCTTATTTACATTGAATGCCAATTCTCTTCTTCATGGTTATCCTTCTTCACTTTGGGTAATCCAATCTCCCTCAAATATAACAAAATTATAGTAAAATATTAAACTAGTCATTGCCCAAAAGCATGACAAGAGTATATACAGAAAACACAAACTCTATGCTACATCAATTAATTTAAAATACTTTAGCAACTAAAAACATGAGATGTGTATGTATGTATGTATGTATGTACACACACACATATTTTCTCCATAGGTAGAATGATTGATCTTAAATAGTCAAGTCAAGTTCACAATTCCACACCAACAAAAAATCTTTTCATGCCCCTTTGATATTTTGCAAAGAGTTTCTCTAAATTGCTTAATTATGATTGTAAGTTGAATATGTTGACTCAAAAAGTGAATCATTATTGATATATTTTCATAAAATATATACATCTATTCACAAAACCATATGCCCATAATCTTTCCTAGGAACAAAGAAAGATACAAAATACATGCCATATCAAAGAGGAATAAAATATAAGATTGCAAATTTGTACTACAACAACAACAAAAATGATGGATTGATAGTGTGTATATAGAGTTTCAAAACATTTATGGTTACACACTTATATAGTTTTAAAAAAATTATGGTATCACTTATAACTTTTATTCAACATTCTGGAGAAAAAAAACTAAAGTTAGCTAAATACCTTGGTTTGAGGATATCCCCAATGGAAAATGTAATAGAAATTGTTGCATCAAATTTTAGGAGAAGAAGTGTCTTGTCATCTTGATGGAGGTGTGTCACCTTAGTAGAGTTGCACATGCCATAAAAACAAACTAAATTATAGATACTTTAAAGTTAAATTCACCAAATATTTGTCAAATGAAAAATTAAATACATATAAAACCAAAATATAAAAATATGTCATGTACTAACCTGATCCTTTGTTGGGTTGTGACAAGGATGCATATAATGAGAGATTCAATGAGAAACAATTGGGAAAGAACTAGAATGGCTAACATGGCTAGATGTAGTTCATTGTCTAGAATTTGTGTGGCGAGAAGGCCTTACACCTAGTGTTCTAATATCATCCAATGATGTCTCTCCACAAGAACCTTCTACAAATGTACTATGTTGAACTAGAGTGCATGCCAACGACGATATTGCACTACCGGTGCCTTGATTATTATCTCCAAGTTGAGGAGGCCAAGGGGGATTTAAGCATATGCTTAGCAGTGGGTGACCCACTTAGTGGGTTATGCCTAGTGATTTCTTAATCCTATGCAAATCCATGACCAACTCCTTGGAATTCACCAATGCCAAAATAATTGATATGGATACTTAGAAAGAACTCTTCCCATAATTGATATGGATACTTAGAACGAACTATTCCCTTTTAATGATAAATTTTAATTAAAATAGTTATCATTTAATAATAATATTATATATTTTAATTAAAATAGTTATAATTTAATAATTGTATTAAAAATATTATAAAAATGTATTGATAAAATATTAATATTTATTATTATTATTATTAATATAATTTCTATTATTATTTTGGATTACTCAATCAATTCATTAAATATATAAGAATTTGGGTAACATTTTTTTTCAATTGACTTTAAAAAAACTTATGCTATTAGTGTTTATATTTTATCATTTAAGTAGAGCATAAAAAGGTTTTTTTAACTCTATAAATATGAGTTAAGTTATTTTATAATCTAGTTATTCTAGATTTGAAATAAACAATTATAAAAAACAAATATATAAAAATTATTTCAATTACATGTAAAAACATGTAAATTAATTTGTGACCTGTAGATGATAATTCACAGAAAAAATCAAATGATTATACAATTTAATAAATAAACAATTATAAAAAACAAATATATAAAAAATATTTCAATTACATGTGAAAACGGGTACTTTAACTTGTGACTTGCAAATGATGATTCACAAGAAATCAAATAATTGTACAATTCATAGAAATTTGAGTATCATTTTTTACAATTGACTTAAAGAGAGTTAGGTTAATTACATTAATAGTATTTATAATTTATAATAATAGTATTTTATTTTTACATTAATAGTATTTATATTTTATAATTTTACAAGTTTTTTTTTTAATTGTATGAATATGAGTTATTTTATGGTATGGTGGTTTCAAATTTGAAATAAACCATTATAGAAAATAACTATATAAAAAATATCTAAATTTACACAATATAATAAGTGGGTTAATTTGTAAAGTGTCCAATGAATGTAGCTTAGGTGGTTGGGAGGAATGATTGCTACCCTCCCCAAGTTCAATTATTGTAAGTGCCATGATTCTCTAGTTGAGCAGCTATGTAATGTTGAGCCCCTAAAGTTCACTTAAGTTTCTACCTAGAAAGTTATTATACTCTTTAATGTAAGTCGATAGAAGAGTTTTAGTCTGCTAGAAAGTTATTATACTCTTTAATGTAAGTCTATAGTCTAAGAGTTATAGTCTCTCTATATGTAAAAGAATAAGATTGTAAATCATACATACAAAGAACATAAGAAAAGAAAGTGCTAGAGAGAGAACAACATAGTAAGAAGAAAAAGAGAAAGAAGAAAAACTCTAAGAAGAGTTTGAGAAGATCAAGCTTTGTTTACATTTACCTTTTAGTGAAAGACAAAGAATCCACAAATATTTCACCATGCAGAAAAAGTTTGAGTTTTTATCTATAGAGTGCTCGACACAAGTCTTACCTAATATTTAGTTATATGATATTGTGAGTATTTCGCAATATAGTTGTAGTTGTGTCTAGGTTTGTCGCATGTTTTTCATATCATAAGTCTTTAAACTGAAAACTCTTTTTTTATATAGTTTTACGAATAACCGATTTAAGTGGGAATTGGTCGTAACCAAAGTATGTGGTGGTGTCCGGGTAAAAGCATGATGAAGTCAAGTGTATCTATTCCACACAAAGATGCAGTATACTTGTCCTTGGCAGTAAAAAAAAACCATGTAACAATAAAAGTTTCTTTGCCTCTCACAAATATTTTGGTCAAAATAAAAAGTGAGTTTCCCTGTAACAAATATTTTGGTAGAAGTAAAAAAATAGGGTTTTTAAAGAAACTGTGCCCCAAACCCAAACCCAAACCCAAAAATAAAACCATAACTCAAGTTAACATTGGCACCTCTGTTTTTACCAAGATGTAATGGCTAGAAAAATTTCTTAACGCACTGTCACTCAAGTGAACATTGGGACCTCTTTTTCACTCCATCAGCTCTTCCAAGATGTAATGGCTGACTGGATTCTGTAAGCTGACCACACCTTAATTCTAGAAACACCTTAATTCTAGAAAATAGCTAAGTGTTGGCATAGTTCACGTGTGGGTAATAAGATAAGCATTTGCAATTATGGGTGTTTGAACACGTATTACCATGATGAATCTTCCGGGTTGCACAGCGTGAACAGAAGTCGAAAACCAACCTTCGCGGACAAGCTATGGCTATGGCGTTTAAACGCAAAACAGTGGAAACATGATACATTAGAATTATGAGAGTCGACGGGAATCTAGATGTTTACATTTCAACGTGGACGGAAAGGCACATGGTTGGAAGAATCCTGGATGTCTACAAACCACAAACCACCAGCTGCTGATGTATACCCTACATTTCAACGCAACTTGCAAGTTTGGGAAGTTTCGTCCATGTTCGTTGCCTTATTCGTCAATTCTTTTTGCATTTGCTTCAACGCAGGCCGCCATGACTCACGAGTTTTATTGTCTCCTGTTTCCCGCGTTCTGTGATGACTGCGACAGTAATAATCTATGTTGTGCATGACAACCAAAGAATATCAAGAAATGGTTCGCATTAAATCCAGTTGTTATTATTTTTAAAGAATAATTTAGTTGATGTTTGACACTATCAAAGATACAGGATTGGATGATTATAATATTGCGGGGCACCGACATTTGGAAACGAGGGGCGGGAAGGTATGTAAACAGACCGTTTGAGTCTATCCTCTCGTGGAATGCCTGAAGCTTAAAAAACATGTACGTTTAGGATATCCAACGAACCAACAGCAAAGTCATGACTTTGCTGTTGGTCAGTTGGATGGCTGAACGTACATATTTGTTAAGGATGGCCGAAATATTATACCCAACTCCAACAACTGAGCCTTTTGGAACAACTTTTAACCACTTCAATGTTGACTTGACTGAGATGTAGGGCTCATTTACAGATATAAATACTGACCAGATAGGGGGTTCTTTTGTCACCTATGTCTTGTTATACGTTGTTTCTCGTTCAGTTGGGATTTTGTGGAGATTGAAGCTGAAGACTTCGAAACAGTGCAGTACACAAAAAATAGGCTCTTCTAGAATTTGATATAGTTACTAAGAAATTCTATCTGCAATGGAGGCGTTCGATCAACATGTGTCCTCGCACCCATTTGCAGCTAAGTTTGTTAAGATGGTCGTATGCCTGACCTTCTTGACTGCTATGGCCTCAGCTGAGATATACAATCACACATTCGTTGTACGTTTTCTTAACTTCAATATGTTAATGCTTTTAATATGTGTTATATTGCTTACGAAGATTCATGTATGTGGTAATATGGATTTAAACTAGATCTATAAATTATTACCCTAATTGGAGTGCACATATACTCTACGTTTCCGAGGCAGAATAAATTCAAGGTTAAGGATATGATTATGCATTAGTGGTAAGTTCATTAACAGATAAATCGTCATTTAACCGATATAACTGATGTTTCTGGGCCAACGTTTAGTAATATTTTAACATATTATCAAACTAATGCTTTGCTGGGGATTAATTAAAAATGCAGCTTCAATCCACGTCTGTCAAGAAGCTATGTGGAACACATAATATAATCACTGTGAACGGACAGTTTCCAGGTCCAACGCTAAATGTTAGCAGCGGAGACACTCTTATAATCACGGTGTACAACAACGTACAATATAACGCTACCATTCACTGGTGGGTCTCTAAGTCGATTGGATCAGATTGATATCAATGCATTTTATCATTATAAATGTCATAGTAATATCACACATTTGCATTTGGAAAGACATTAATTGTTGTAGTTTCTAATTGTATTTATCTGCAGGCATGGAGTGCGCCAATTCCGCACAGGGTGGTCTGATGGACCTGAGTTTGTAACCCAGTGCCCCATTCGCCCGGGAGGAAATTACACATATAGATTCACAGTCACAGGCCAGGAAGGGACTCTCTGGTGGCATGCACACAGCTCATGGCTTCGAGCTACTGTATATGGAGCTTTAATCATCTCTCCAAAGCTGGGCACCAGTTATCCATTTACCAAGCCCAACAACCAGATTCCTATTATTCTAGGTATGCTACAAGATTCTATATTCAAGTGCTTCAAGAAAAATATAACTATGGTGCTTCATTTCAATTTTAAGTCAGAAATCTATTAAGATATTTTAACCCTGTATGTGTTCATAGGAGAATGGTGGAATAGGAATCCTATCGATGTTGTAAACCAAGCGACAAGAACAGGAGCTGCTCCTAATGTTTCAGATGCATTTACAATAAATGGACAACCAGGAGACCTATACCAATGTTCCAGTTCAGGTACATCTCTCTCTACATTAATGCATTTACTAGTTAGTGCTGCCAAAAGATTGGCTAATGTATAATTATGGAATATACAGATACCTTCCGAGTCTCAGTGAAGGGCGGGGAAACCAATCTTCTACGCGTTATCAATGCTGCAATGAATACTGACTTATTTTTCTCGGTGGCTAACCACACAATGACCGTTGTGGCCGTGGATGCTTTGTATACCAAGCCTTTTCAGACCAATTTTCTGATGCTGGGCCCTGGGCAGACTACAGATGTACTCCTCGTTGCCGATCAGGGTACAGGCAGATACTACATGGCTGCTAGAGCATATTCCAGTGGGCAAGGAGTTCCGTTCGATAACACAACTACTACTGCCATTTTAGAGTACGAGGGAAGCTCTACCACATCAGCTCCAATCATGCCTACTCTTCCATTTTATAACGACACCAAGACTGTGACTAACTTCGCTGATGGTCTGAGAAGCTTGGGCTCACACGACCACCCAGTCTTCGTTCCTAAGACAGTGAACGAGAATCTGTTCTACACAGTCGGTCTAGGACTGATCAACTGCCCAGGGCAGTCTTGCGGAGGTCCCAACGGATCAAGATTTGCAGCAAGTATGAACAACATATCATTTGTCCTGCCAACGTCTTTTTCAATCCTTCAAGCTCAGCAACTTGGCAAGAAAGGAGTATTCACAACGGGCTTCCCCGATAAACCCACCGTGCAATTTGATTATACTGCTCAGAACATAAGCAGAAGCCTCTGGTCCCCGGTGAAAGACACGAAAGTGAAAGTCCTTAATTACAACACGACGGTGCAATTAATTCTTCAGGGAACAAATATCTTTGCGGGTGAAAGCCATCCTATCCATCTGCATGGCTATGACTTTTACATCGTGGGTGCAGGCTTTGGGAATTATAATTCACAAACAGATCCTCAGAAGTTTAACCTGGCGGACCCTCCTATGCGCAATACAGTGAACGTTCCAGTCAATGGGTGGGTTGCCATCAGATTTGTAGCTGACAATCCTGGTAAGAATTTGTTCATTCCAACTTTCTTTGTGTGTTGTCTCTCATTCGTAAATGCTGATGGTAATTATATATGGCAGGCGCTTGGCTGATGCACTGTCACCTGGACGTGCACATAACGTGGGGTTTGGCGATGGTGTTTGTGGTTAACAATGGACCGGACGAGCTTCTGAGCCTGGAATCGCCCCCTAGCGATCTTCCGTTATGCTAAGCATCACCTTCATGAATACCGATTTGTCCATTAAAAAGACATAGTCATAGGACATTCTTACTATTACGTCATTCCCAATTTATTGTTTGTCATGATCCCCATAAACTTTCACCATATTTCTATAGTCATAGTCAATTATGAATTCTGGTCCCAATTGTCTGGTCGTATTTTCGAGAATCGAGTTGTAACAATTTTATATAATTGTTTGACGAGAGCACGGAAAATTGTGATGGTGTTATGATGTGAGAAAGTACATCGATGTCAAAAAAATCCATCTTATTCTGTTTATCAATAAAAGCTCTTTTACACATTTGCAGCCATCAAAGTTGCAATCGTGCCATTTATGTGACAGCAACTTTGTAACTCACCATCACCAAACTTACTATTCTCCATGATAAGCATAATAGGATTGAATATACATAACTAGCGGAACAACATAAATGTCGTTGGTGTATGCTGATTGACGTTATTTAAGAGATAAAGAAGAAAATGATGCTTATCGAAGTACATCAAATTGTGCTAGTTACAAGACTATGTTTAAGTAGATAAATAATAGTACTAATATTATTGTTATTTTAATTATTATTATTATTATTTAGAAATTAAATCTTGAATAATATACTTATTAATTACTATTATTAACATTGATAATAATAAAAAATATAATTATTACTAGTCCCTGTCAAGGCAGGGATTATAACAATTGATCAATTTTCAAAACTACATAAACTTTTTATTAATTTTAACAATTTTATAGTTATTATATTGTTTTGTTAAAATTAATTAATTATTTTATTTTTTTAAATAATAATGTAATTATTAATAATAATTATTCATTTTATTTTATTAATAATGTAATAATTAATTACTATTATTAACATTAATAATAATAATAATAAATATAATTATTACTAGTCCCTGTCAAGGCATGGATTATAACAATTAATCAATTTTCAAAACTACATTGACTTTTTATTAATTTTAACTATTTTGTAGTTACTTTATATTGTTTTGTTAAAATTAATTATTCATTTTATTTTTTTAAATAATAAAATATGTTTTTTAGTTTTTGAAATAAAAATTACTATTTTATGATTGATTGGAAGTTTTGATTTGACTAAATAACCTTGATTGGAGGTGACAATTAGTTTTCAAAAATTATTTTATTTGAAAAAAATTTAAAAATGCCACAGTTGAAAAAATGGTACACATATTAATTATTTTACAAATACCAAAGCATCATTGATTAGTTTTAAATTACTCATTATGGCACCCTACTTATACTTTCAATTCCCTAGAAATTCCTCAAGATTTGATTTAAATGCTTCAATTCCTCAAGATTTGATTTGATTTGATTATTTTAGATTTAATATTCATTTAAATGTTTCATGTTTTAATTTTTTTTATTTACTATGTTGTAAATATAAAATTTAAATATATATTTTTTAACATTTATAAAGTTATAATATTAAAGTTAAATATAATTTACAATTTTTATAATGATTTAATAAATATACTTTTTAACTTTTATAAAGTTATAATATTAAAGTAAAGTATAATTTATAATTTTTATAATGTTTTAATATTAAAATTGGTTTCTTATTTATTAACTTTTTAATTACTCAAGATTTTTAATATAAACATTTTTTCATTATCATCTAAAAACAATAATTTTTTATTTAAAAATAAAAATAAAAATAAAAATAAAAACAAAAAACAAGATGAAATTAAAGGGATTAATCTTTTAGTTAGCTTTAAAAAACTCAACATTATTTTTATTTTTGGATTCATATTTTATGTTTAATATTTAAAAAAAACTTGATTTAAGTATTAGTTATATTTTTTTATTCATATTTTTTATATTGGAAGTAATGGTTTTAAATGTTTACTTATTTGTTTTTATAGTTTTGTTCACAAGTATATAATAGATGGTAAATATATGATATTGTATTTTTATTAATTTTTTTACCAACAAAATTTAATAAGTTTACTCAACAAATTCTGATTTTAAATAATTCAAAACAATTTTTTGTTAAAATATCATTTGAACAATTTATAATAATAATAATTATAAGACAATATAAAATTAAACAATTTAAAAAAAAAACAGCATTACATAGTAAAATTAAATTAACTTTACATATTTTACTCAATATATTATTTTAATTAAAGAATTAAGTTAACATTACATAAATTAATAAATCGTTTCACTAAACATATTATTTTAATTAAAGAATAAAAAAATATATTGGTTAGTAATAATTTTTTTTATGTTATCTAGATATGAATAGTGTTTAAAGATTTAATTTTTTAAATTTATAATAATAATATTTACAATGCAATATAAAATTGAATAATTAAACAATGAACATTTAAAATTAAATAAATAAAGTCAACCTTGCATTCTATCAAGATCTAATTTTTTAAATGTTGCAAATTATGAAAAGATTATTTATTTAAAGTATTTATTTTGTTTATTAGTTTTTTTAATTATAAAAATGAGTGAATTTACTCAACAAATTGTGATGCAATCAGAACTTTGTTACAAAAATATGAATTAAAATTATCATGACACAAAATAATCCTGAAATAAGCACATCCTTTATCAAAAAGAGAATGGTTGTCTATCATAACCATTGCACATTATCTACTAACTATTTAACATCACAAAATAAACAATTAATATTATATAAATAAAGTTGTGATTACATATAATCATTAACACAATCATAATCAAATGTTGATGTTAATTAATTTTTTTTTGTTGGCAAAGTGGTGGAACCCCCCTGACTAGCACGGTTGCCATTGGCTAAGTAACCATGAACCAGGGGCGTTTTAACCATGCCCCACCACCAACTGTTCTACATCTCAAGGATTGGTGTTAATTAATTAAACAATAAAACAAAAAATAAAAAAATATAATACTAAGGCAGCTATTATAGTTGTTTTTAGTATTATTATTATTATTATTATTATTAGTATTAGTATTAGTATTATTACACGTATAATTATGTGATTATGGTATCCTTAAAATTGTTAAATTGTTTTTTTAATAATAAGAATAATAATAAAACTAATAACAATAATTAGTAATATTATAATAATAATAATGATGATGATGATAATAATAATAAATATAATTAGTATTAATTATTTTATTATAATAATAAAAATAAGTATAATAATAATAATAATAAAGATGGTGATGAAAATGATTGTTATTGTTGTTGTTATATTAAAATTATTAATTTTTATATTTTTTCATAATAATAATAATAATATTTTTATTATTAGTAGTAGTATTATTATTAAAATAAAAGGCAAATAATATTATTTTTTAAATTTGTATGGTAGTGTATAATAATGTGATAAAATAATATGGGAAAAAAAAGTAAAAATAAATTTATTTTCTATAGTAAACAAATAAATAATTATTTTTGTATTTTTCTTTTGTAAATATTATTTTTAAAAAATATTTAAATTATTGTATTTAAAAGTAAACATAAAAAAAATGCAGCCTTAGAAAATATGTTTTTGTACAATATTTTATTTTTTGAATATTTATTTCCTTTATTTACAATAATTTTTTCTAGAAATGAATTTCCTGGGTATGGTTGACATGGTCATGGTCAACCATACCCATGCTTACAGATGGACATTATGGTCAACCATGACTATTAACCATGGTTGACCATGGTCATCTCCACCATGGTTGGCCATGTGCAATGATAAACAAGACCATGGTTGACGATGACATGGTTAATTATTTTGAGCCTATTTGAACACATTGTCAACCTGGAAATGGGAAGCATATCTTTGACATGATGTAGTCAAGACCACCATCATGACATCCATGATTGACCAAGTTGACCACAATCAACCATGGTTGGCATCCATAAGCATGGATGACAATACTTGAACATAGTCATGCAAAGCACAGATTACATGGTCACCCATGGTCATGTCATACCTTGCTTCATCTAGTTTGTATACCATGGGCATGGTTGACAGACCATGGGCATGGTTGACATGATTACCATACCATGGTCATGGTTGACATGATTGTGATATTATGGACATGGTTATCATGGTTCAGCATGTTGGACCAAGGTGCCAATATTGTTTCATGTACTTGGCATGACCATACTTGGGCATGCTTGACATTGTTGCATTTATTGACCATAGTTTCCTTATCTATAATGTTTGACCTGATAGTCACGGTTTACCTGCTTCAATGACGATGATAACGACGATGACGACGACGATGATGAAGATGATCACAAATAGTATGACTATGATGACGTTGATTATGATGATGATTACGATGATGAAGATGATGATGACTATGATGGTGATTATAATGATACCGATGATGATAATGACAATGATGATGATGAGGATGATGACTATGATGATGAGGATGAGGATGAGGATGAGGATGGTGATGATGAGGAGGAGGAGGAGGATGATGAGGATGAGGGTGATGATGAGGAGGAGGAGGAGGATGATGATGAAGATGATGATGATTGCGATGACGATGATGATGAACAATGATGGTGATGATGAGGATGATGACTATGATGATGGTGAGGATGAGGATGAGGATGAGGACGAGGACGAGGACGAGGACGAGGATGACTATGATGATGATGAGGAGGATGAGGGTGATGAGGGTGATGAGAATGATGATGATGATGAATAATGATGGTGATGATGATGATGATGATGATGATGAGGATGAAGGTGATGATGAGGATGGTGATGGTGATGGTGATGATGATGATGATGAGGATGAGGGCAATGATGAGGAGGAGGAGGAGGAGGATGATGATGATGATGATGAACAATGATGGTGAAGATGAGGATGAGGGTGATGATGATGATGAGGGTGATGATGATGATGACGACGATGATGATGAACAATGATGGTGGTGATGATGATGAGGATGAGGATGAGGATGAGGGTGATGACGATGAGGATGATGATGACGATGACAATGACGATGAACAATGATGGTGATGATGACGATGATGATGAGGATGAGGGTGATGATGAGGATGGTGATGGTGATGGTGATGGCGATAGCGTTGATGATGATGATGAGGATGAGGGTGATGATGAGGAGGAGGAGGAGGATGATGACGATGACGATGATGAACAATGATGGTGATGATGGTGATGATGAGGATGAGGGTGATGATGATGACGACGACGACGACGATGATGACGATGACGACGACGTTGATGATGAACAATGATGGTGGTGATGATGATGAGGATGAGGATGAGGATGAGGGTGATGACGATGAGGATGATGATGATGATGATGAGGATGAGGATGAGGGTGATGACGATGAGGATGATGATGATGATGATGATGATGATGAACAATGATGGTGATGATGATGGTGATGATGATGAGGATGGGGGTGATGATGATGATGAGGATGATGATGATGATGATGATGAGGACGATGATGAGGACGATGATGATGATTAATGATGGTGATGATGTTGATGATGATGATGATGAGGATGAGGATGAGGGTGATGATGAGGATTATGAGGATGATGATGATGATGACAATAACGATGATGATGAGGAGGATTATGACTATGATGATGAACAATGATGATGATGATGGCGAGGATGATGACAATGATGATGATGAGGATGATGACTATGATGATGATGATGATGATGATCGCGATGACGATGATGATGAACAATGATGATGACAATGATGATGATGACGATGATGATGACGATGATGATGATGATGACAATGATGATGACAATGATGATGATGACGATGACGATGACGATGATGATGATCATGATGACTATGTCTATGACAACGATGATTATGATGATGATGATGATGATGCTTGCAATGATGAGGAGGATGATGATGACTATGATGATGATGAGGAGGATGAGGGTGATGAGGATGATGATGAGGACGATGAGGATGAGGATGAGGATGAGGATGACAATGACGATGAGGATGATGACAATGAGGATGATGAGGATGATGATGTTGATGATGATGATGATGATGATCGCGATGACGATGATGATGAACAATGATGGTGATCATGATCATGATCATGATGACGACGGTGATGATCACGATGACGATGATGATGATGACTATGGCTATGACGCCGATGATTATGATGATGATGATGATGATTATGATTACAATGATGAGGAGGATGATGATGACCATGATTATGATGATGAGGATGAGGGTGATGATGATGATGATGATGACAATGATGACGACAATGATGATGAACAATGATGGTGATGATGATGATGATGATGATGATGATGAGGATGAGGATGAGAATGATGATGATGAGGATGATGATGATGATGAACAATGATGGTGATGATGATGATGGTGATGATGGTGATGATGAGGAGGAGGAGGATGAGGGTGACGATGCTAATGATGATGATGATGAGGATGATGATGATGATGATGACGATGACGACGACGATGATGATGAACAATAATGGTGATGATGATGATGACGACGATGATGATGAACAATGATGGTGATGATGATGATGAGGATGAGGGTGATGATGATGATGATGACGACGATGATGATGACGATGATGACGATGAAAATGAGTAGGATGATGACTATGATGATGACTATGTTTAATGATGATGACTATCATGATGAGGATGACGATGATGATGAAGATGATGATGAACAATGATGGCAATGATGATGATGATGATGATGATGATGATGAGAATGAGGATGATGATGATGATGATGAGGAAGACATGCTCTATTGAAATACTTATACTTAGAAGTTGATGATTGACCCTATCCACCAAGCCCGTGGTGTGCATAGATCTTCTGCATATGCATTTTTGGGTATTTTAGTGTGAGGATGATGATGAATATGATGATGATGATGAGGATGAGGGTGATGATGATGATGATGAGGATGATGAGGATGATGATGACGATGATGACGATAAGGATGATGATGATGATGACTATGATGATGATGAGGATGATGATGTTGATGATGATGATGATGATGATGATGATGATCACGATGACGATGATAATAAAAAATGACGGTGGTGATGATGATGATGATGATCACGATGATGATGATGATGATGATGATGATGATGATGATGACTATGGCTATGATGACGATGATTATGATGATGATGATGATGATTACAATGATGAGGAGGATGGTGATGACTATGATGATGATGATGAGGATGAGGGTGATGATGATGATGATGAGGATGAGGGTGATGATGATGATGATGATGATGATGATGAAAAATGATGGTGATGATGATGATGATTACAATGATGAGGATGAGGATGATGATGATGAGGATGATGATGATGATGATGATGACAATGACGATGACGATGATGATGAACAATGATGGTGATGATCATGACGATGATGGTGGTGATGATGATGATAAGGATGATGATGATGATGATGACGACGATGATGATGAGAATGATGATGAACAATGATGGTGTTGATGATGATGAGCAGGAGGAGGATGAGGGTGATGATGATGATGATGATGATGAGGATGATGACGATGAAAATGAGTAGGATGATGACTATGTTTGATGATGATGACTATCATGATGAGGATGATGATGATGATGACGATGACGATGATGATGATGATGATGAACAATGATGGTGATGATGATGAGGAGGAGGATGAGGATGATGATGATGACGATGATGATGAGGAAGACATGCTCTAGTGCAAGACTTAGACTTAGAATTTGATGATTGACCCTATCCACCAAGCTCGTGGTGTGCATAGATCTTCTGCATATGCATTTTTGGGTGTTTTAGTGACAAGGAAAGTCACAACTGGAAAGAAGGATAGGGCCATCATAGCCTTTCTTCCAAGCCTTTAAGGATTTTTAGAAAGCTTCATGTTGTGTTGGAAAGATTTTAATTTGAGAAAAAATGAATGTATAAGATAATGGAAAGTGTAGCTTTCATGGTTAGTTTAACTGATTATGACTTAGATGTGAGATTTGTTCTAAAGAATTGAGAAAATTTGGGATATCAATAATTCCTTCTTCTTTTTGAAAAAAAAGGTTATGCTAATTAACATTTATAAAACATATAGAAGTACTCTTATTTTACAAAATTGTTTGAAATGAAGGATCTATATATATATATATATATATATATATATATAT
>LPNX010927949.1:72490-84133 GCA_001517045.1 Pseudotsuga menziesii
AGGTTTTAAGCCACGGATCAATGGTAGGTATGATCTAAGAGAAGTTGAACCGTCGAATCACTCTATGTCTAGAACATATTGTGACCATCGGATTAGAATATTCACAAATGAATACTAATGCATACTAAAGAAACACACTTTTACCTAACGGATATATTTACACAAGTTGATCTTAACTAACTCCTAAGTGTCTAAATATCCTAACAAAAATCCCCACCATCGATTTGGTTGTTTATGTTACGGCAATAGGGATAGTTGCCGATGGTATATCATGCTATCCGACACATTATAGTTTGGCATCATGTAAATATGCACATCAATTAAAATAAACCTACAGCTAGCTATGACGGTGCAACGTTAAAATGAAAAGGGCATGATTCCAAAGGATAAGGGGGGGGAAATGATTAACCTTGAGTCATGGGGGGGGAAATCCATGTGTCACCACCCTGTTTGATTTGCCATATTTCCTTGTCTTATCCAACTACCACTTTAATGTTTTGTTGAGTAGTTGAGGCAGTTATGGCTGGGAGTGGAGTGTGGCAGGACTGTCAGTCCTTGCCCATACGCGCACACTCCACTAGCAGGTTGACCTCACGTTGGCAAGCAAAGCCACCACCGCCATTCTCTCCAGGAGGCCATTCTCTCCATTGTCGGCTCACCATCACGCATAGGAGGAGTTGTTCACTCTCACGCAGGGACGCGCAGTGGGCCGATTAATCTTCCTCATGCACAGATTGATGGAGAATCGGTTCTTTCCCCATTCTTGTTTGTGCAACTTTCTTTACTGATTGCATTGAGGAATTGTGTGCTATGGGCTCTTGGATGTTGGACGACTGCTAATTTCCACATCCGTTGGTTGAGTCTTCCCTTGTTTATGCTACGAGTTTTCCTTCTTCCCCAATAGCGGATTGTGTAAGGGTCTCATCGTTTCCTCATCAGATTATGGTCTGCGTTTATGTCCTCCTTTTTCCCAAGATTGAGAATCAGACTTCTCCCCTGTTTTGGGACTGTGTAAGGTTACCATAGTTTTCATTGTGAGTTTGGGCGGTCGATTCACCCTGGTTTTGGGTTGCTTCTTGGTTGCTGAGGCAACAGACGTCTTTTGGGGATTGTTGTTGAGTTGTTTTGGCCACGCTAGGGCCAAGAACAACTCTAGAGTGTGGTTGGACCTGAACTGTGTTTCATCTTTTCTTTGGGATTATCACCCAGTTGGCTTTGCCTTCTTCACAGAGCTGTGAATGGGTTGTTTTGCTACGGTATGCAGTGGTTGGTCTTCGGACTGTTGAGAGTGGGATTAGAGGCTGGGTATGCTTGAGAAAACTGGTGTTGAGACCACCAGCTTAGCATTTATCCTTTTGATAGCTCCTTGACGACTTAGTAAACCCTACTATGTGGGTTTGGATGACTTGTGCACCTTAGCTATGTGTAAGCCTGCATTGATCCTTATTCCTTGAGGAATCATGCCCAGCTCGGGGGTGGCAATGTTGCTGAGAGATTGATGAGCACGCTGGCCTATGGTTGGGTGTAACGTTGCAGCGACGTAGCTGGTTGCGAGGCGATTTATTCATTAAAGATAATTACTCCTGGCTATTTCATCTCTGCAATTATATCTACTGTTTCATGAGAAATGATGAACATGTTGAATGCTGGAATGTATATGTTTGCTTCCGTTGAACGTTGAGGAACTATGCATCTTGGTATGTATTATGTTTAAGTTTTTTTAATATCAACATTTATCCCTGTTCATCTTCATGGGGCTGTTTGCTCGTATGATTGGTGTTCGTAGCGTCCTCTTCGCCGGTTAGAGGGTCGAGGACATTCATGAGTAGTAGACTATTGCTTCGGAGCTTTTGATCTAACGAATTTGCTGAAAATAGCACAATAAGAACAAAGTTATCCTTACACAACATTTAAGATCGCCAAGATATTAATGATTATGAAAAATATTTAAATAACAATTGTCTGAACATGAAAATACCTCAAATCTGGATTTGTTTGGCCTATAACAATAGGCAGTGTTATCTTATTTTCTGGATCTATAGGGTTTGAACTAAAATCAGAGCCTATGCTCATGGGAAACAATTCTAACGTTTCTAAAATCGGAGCCTGTGCTACAAAGGAATGATTAGGAGAAACTTCATGCAAAAATAAACCAATATTGGGAAAAGTTTCATACAAAACTTGAGGAGGCTGAAATGGTTCAGTTACACATCTACGCTCTAAAGCTTTGGTTATGAAACCCTTAGTTTTTCTCAACTTACATGTGTGCTCACCTCCCTTCCACTTCAGGGGATAGCTGGTTTAGTACATCCAAAACCATTCGCACTCCTATTTAGTTATTCTAAAACCCTTCGCACTCCACTCCCATGCATAGAGCAAATTCGACCATCCAATTTGGTACACAGAAGAAGAATATCTGACTTTCTTCCATTTGGGCCGTGCAAACCTAATTACTGATTAAAAGCATGCGATCATGTATAGGGGAAAAGTTAATACTATAATTACGCCTATCAGCGTAATAATTACGGCTTACCATTGATTTGACAAGCTTTGAATAATTTACAAATGGTATGGAATTCAAGGGATCGCCTATCTAAACTTACTATTGTCGATAATAAGCATAATAAGACTGAATATACATAATAACTAGTACTTTCCCTAAGGAAGGTGCAATAATACTGTAATAAGGTAGTTAATAGAGGGTAATCCAAGAAAAAAATGTAACATTAAAACGAGGTATTGGGATATTGTAAGTAATACAAAAAAAAATTCAGCACTTCAATTTATTAAAAAATCAGAGAATGAACTGTTTAACATCACAGTATACAATGAACATGCCATTGCATGGGAGAAATATATGTAATGAAGAAAATACGTCAATGTGTTGTATGAAATAGCAAGAAAATAGGCTCTACTCCATTCCTGGTTGAACACACATCACATATAGGGAAAATTGTATCGGATACATAATTTTTAAAATAGCCCTGGATGAGCATAAAAAATTAAAAGTGAAATCTCTTAGGAAAGAGCACTCAGCTGGTTTCTTCCTCTCAAATATAAAATAAATCTAAAGGAAACAAAGTGGACCAAGATCACGATGAAATGAAAGCAAAGGCCTACTTGTTGTATATTACAAATGACCTGCTGGAGGTGACCACATTGTGACAAAATAGAACAGAATTTAAAACATACAAATAGTTCCACTATATGGATGATGTAAAATTTCTTTGCTTTGAGCCTCCTTCTACAGCTTTGGCAATTTTGCAATCATGCTTAGATTGCGAATGAGATATTTGACACCACCTAATTGTCTCACCAAGTTTTCCATTTGTTCCAAGGGTTGATAGTTAGAGATATAATCCTTCTTCTTGCAATTTATACAATATATATTGTTGCTAAGGACAGTTCCTGATAAGGATAACGTTCTTCCTACAAATGGTACAATTTATATTATTGTTAAACACATACCTTAACAAGATTCGACTACAGAAATCATAAGAAATTCTAGAATATACACATTTCAGCAATTGCATAAGATTAAAGTACAAGAAAGTTGTAAAAGCTCTAAGTAATTATTATTCAGTCGTAAGCAAGGTATTCCAACAGAGATATTAATTTAATTTCTAATGAAACATCTCCAAAATGTACAGCAGTAAATGTGATACAAGTTCACTTGTTCTATCTTTTATTTGACTAATCTGACCAGCCAATGCTAGAACAAGTCTAATAAATATAAGTAATTTATTGGCCAAGCAGTCCTCAAGCCGAGTATTTGAACCAAAAAATTTCCTTAGGTAATGATAAGATCTGAATTCATCCTACCGGTACAGGGGTACCTGCAAAGAAAGAACAACTTATTGAAATATAAACACCCAATGCAAACAATCAAGATTCAACCTCCATTCACCCACTAGTGAATGTTGTTTGCCTATTTAGTATTAATTTCCAACCTCAACAAATCTTGATATGTGAATTGAACCCTCAACGATCCTCAGTAGATGCTGTGTGATTAGACAAATCCTTCTCCTTAGAAATATGATAATCACCTACAGAGTTGTTGGCAATTACTAGTGCCACTATTTCTAGAGATACAGACTTGAAAGAATCTTTCTTTTCGCTGTTGTCTGCAACTAGTGAAAAATGCTCAAAATTTTGCTTAGGAGGAATGAAGAGAATGTTCCTTTCTGGACTGCCCAAGCTTCCTGCACCATTGGTTGATCTGGTCTTGTTTCTTTTCTGTGACCTCTGAAAGCAATGTCCTGGCCTCTAATATTTGCAAAACCAAAATAAAAGTATCAATGTCCTTTTGTGCTCAAGACTAAAAAGGCCAGAGGCCCCAAATGATCCAGATAATTTATTTTTCACCTTAAGGAACTATAATTTTACTCACCAGAACATGTAGAAGTTTCATTGAAAAGACAATGAATGTAAAAATAAGCGACCATACTAATGCAATATGAAAAGCATTGCTGATGAGAAGGATAGATTTTCTTATTTCAAGCAAGAAAAACTCTGTGAAAAATGAGACTTGTAAGATGAAACTTAGCCTAAGATGGATATCACACATGATTGAGGCAAGGGATCTTATTGCATTTCATTCCATCTATATTAGGATATTGCAGATTCAAAAAGCACATCTACTGTTAAAATTCACACAATTTCAACACAAAGCACAAACATGGATACTTTTGTTTTGAACTCCTCTTTTATGATCTATACCTCAAGTATAGAATATGTGCATATAATAATTTTACTATGGAAATATTCACAAAAGTACTTCAAACAATGTTTTTCCAATCTTGGTTATTCGAAGCAATCTTCTAGCTCAACTCAGTTATTTAATTCAAAACATAAACTAATATACAAAACAAAACAAACTTAATCTCATTCAGCGCGCAAAAGAGTGTAAGATGCGCAATAAAAATATAACAAAGGATGCCGTATACTACTACAATGCAAAGACTATGATAACATGCAATCCAAAGGCAAGATAATAAATACAAACCTCTCCAGAGAATCTTGACATCTGAAAGAACTAATGAGTTAGCAAAACCAATAGCAGATAGCCTAGAGATAGAAGACTACAATACAATGTTTTTAGTTTTTTAACGAAACATAAATCCTTATTATCATGCTGGACATTTATTTTATGGCTGGATATTTTTAAAAAGAATAAACATATATGGATTATAATATTGTTTCATAATTAGGACCCTAAAATTATGGTTGAAACTTTTAAGCTCATTCTTCATAAGTTAATATGCTACTGCAATGCAAAGCTTATGATAACATGCAATCCAAAGGGAAGATATAAATACAAACCTCTCCAAAGAAGCTTGACATTTGAAAGAACTAATGAGCTATCAAAACCAATAGAAGATAGCCTAGAGATACAAAACAACATTACAATGTTTTTAGTTTTTTAACGAAACAGAAATCTTTATTACCATGCCGGTAATGATAACAGTCAAGTAGACCTTTGTTTTTTGGCTTTTCAAAAAGAATAAACAAATATGAATGATTTTATAATTAGGAATCAGGATCTTAAAAGTATTCCTGAGCTTTTTAATCTCATTCTTCATAATTATCCTAATTCTATTTTAGGCCTGCCGAGGTACATGGTTTATCTTATGCCTCTTTAAAGGCTGTTAACAATCTGGGTTTCTAAGCAATCTCTAAAACGACGTTGACTTCTCATCCACACCTAAACACAATAGTATTATAGGCTTTGGCTAATGTGATGTTTTCTTCCATGAAGATGTCTTGTTCAAGACAAGAAAGAAAGTAGAATGATTACATGGGGTGTTGTAAGAAGAAGATCATCTTCCTTGCTAAGATGAGGGTGTAAAAGGACAAAGTATAACTTCCAGATTTGGCCAACACTCAGATAACCTGGGAAAATATCAAGCCTCAAAGATGCCAAATTTGGGGTTAAGCGTTCAATAGCCAAAGCATGTTCTTGCTGAATATCAGACATATCAAAATCTGCACACAAAAACTTTATCATGAGCAATCAATTACAAAATGAAGCATAAAGAAATTTATGAGGAAAAGAAAAATCATTGACATATCTACATGGAATATGTGTCATAGAGTGAAATCCCAACTTGGATCGACAACAATCCCCAGATGATAAATTGAAGTGCAAAAAAATTGAAATTGTAATGGGTTGAATGTTAAGAAAGCGTCACTAAAATTTTATAATTTGTCATCATAAAATGTTCGATGATTTTCAAATTCATCATCCCTAACTTTGGTGGTCTGAGAATGTGCAATGGCACACATTCCATCCAATGAAGGAAGCAAACATATTTAACAAAGGATGTCTTTAGGCTTTTACTCTATATGACACAAATCTTAAAGAAAGCTCTCACTAATAAACCCTAAAACTTAAACCATGATGAACAGAAATATGTTTCATGCATCTGTTTATGTAGTAGCAAAACATAGGGTGTATAAAATCTAGGTATGCTTAGCATGATATATTTAAGTAACTGTACCAGAGAATTCCAGATAAAACAGTAAAGGTATCTAAGCAGCAACAAGGCCACTAAAGGTATCAAAATACAAAATGCAGCAATCTCAAAACAATACCATTGTCAGATACAGATAATGCTAAATACAACTTTGATATATTTTATTGGTGACAACTTTAAGTACATCACTAGTTTAGCATATTAGTGACATCTTAAGTACATCACTAGTTTAGGATAAAACAACAAATTTGTGAAAAAATACATAGAGAGATCATCCAAAGTATTGTATCAGTTGTGTAAACTAGCTTCCAAGCTTTTAAGACATAAAATTTTAAAGGATTATAGTTCAAAACTTTAAAGGCATTTGCAATTTCTAATAACTACTAAAAATGATGAATTTTTTTACCTTTATTTTTTCTGATCACTTAATCAGTAGTATCAACTTAGCATTATCTCAAAAGACCTTATCAAGAAAAGTAAGAATGATGATGCACAAAAGCATCAGTTCCATATGAAAGTTTTTAATCAACTATTGAAAAATTACATTCCCTAGTGTCTCGGTTCAAAATGCACTAGCAGGTAACTTTAGAATAAAATACATAGGTAAGATAAATGTTCCTAGACATACGGTTTATGTACTTATGTCGATAAATATATCTATTTTATTAAAAATAAATATATTTGCAAATATTCATAATGGTCACTCTCACAGTTGACACTCAATTTTCCTACTTAAAAAATATTTTAAATAACAACAGCAACAACGAGAGTCACTTGCCTGCCTCATTACATGGTTGAATAAAATTGCAGCTCTCCTAACCCCAAAACAAGAAGATGAAGCAAAATACTAATTATATCAACATTTATATTTAGAATGGAAAATATAGATGAAGCCTGCGTGCCTTGACTGCTTACATCATGAGCTCATGTAAGAGCAGTTTTATGTATCGAGATAACTACAATGAATATGATTTCTAAATAAATGAATATGCAAATCTTCATAATGGTCACAAACACAACCAACTGGATAGTGCTAATTTAAAATAGTAGCTGCTACAAAATGGGTCCTTTCCTAGCTTCACTACAAGCTTGAATAAACATTAAAGTTACAATGTGCCTCACCCCAAAACAACAAAACACTTCTACAGTGATTGAGAAAGTAGAAAGCCTTAGTGATAAATAAAATTTTGTTTCTGAAGCCCGTTCCCCATAACTTCCTCCTCTCACTTAGCATAATGATGGATTGAAATATTATATTTTGTCATGCAACAGCACTCGGCAGAAGTTTGGAGGTAATGCTTGTCGAAGATGTTATATGTTAGTCCAAAATAATTTGCTAGTTAATAATGCAAGTAATAATAGACAAGGATATATTCCAGAAGGCATGCTTGTCTCCAATTTTGAAGGGGCACTGCCCAAGGTTGAATTGGGACAAATATATTATAAAAGAGCATAAAAGATAAAAGTAGGGAAACACTTGATACTTATTTGTTCTCCTTTCACCTTCCTTGAGGTTTCACAAGCTGTGAAAAGGCCACGATACCTGCAGTTTCTTTAGCAATGGAGTGGAACCCAGCATAATCCCAATCCCTGGGATAAGCATTGGCTTCACATATAATAAGCTCAGGCCTAAAATCCAAGGCTTTCTCCTCCAGCTTGTCATAGTCAATGAACCCAGTCTCCTGACTAACCTTGTAAGGAAAACTGCGACATTGCAAGTTTAGTACATTGTGCTTGATTTTCCATTGCAAGTTTAATATATAGAGGTTTGATTTAGTATCAACCAATATTTGATAACTTTATCTGTAAGTAAAATTTGACTGATCTAATACTTCCATCTTCTAGCCATGTTAGTTGTCCTATTGAGATATTCTGACTGTTTTACTTGGAATTCAATTTTCATTGTTGGAGTCTGGGGTTTGGGTAGTAATAACTTACTACACCATTGGGTTTGCCCCTGAAGCTAGCAGGTAGTATTAATGGATAAGTCGTTTATCTGGGTTGTCTCCATTATGAGTACGAAAGATGAATCTCTTCATTGCATTCTTTCCTTCTAGATAACATCAATTTGTCTACCCTTTAAATATTTTTTTTAATTATTAAAATGTCAATCCACAAGAAGTCAAATATTTGCACCAGCTAGATTATACATGCAATGAGAAGGTCACAAATGTGAACACTCAAGGAAAACATGTATGATATTCTAAAACAACTAATGCAAAATTAATACCTCATCCTCCACTTGTTGACCTCCAAAATTATGCCTACTTCTGTAAAGGGTGTATTTACTTTTGTCTCTGTCGCAGATGTAGAAAGAGGTGACAGAGAATGAGAAGAGGACCCATTGTGAGTGAAGGATGCAATTTCCGCTTCCTCTGCATATCCATCACTCAAAAATGCAGCAGGCAAGGAATCTCTGGGGTCCTTGTCCAAAGCTTTATATAGAAATTAAGTAACATGTAATAAGATACCTCAGAAATTGTGATGTAATTGTTCTTAGCCTGTCTTGACTGACCTCCTTCAATGTTTTTCCTTTTAGTAGCATAATGACTTTGTGGTTGGATTTTGCTTGAAACTAGAAATCCAGCCGTAGTTCTCAGACTCCTGTAGCCAGATGCATGCATATATAAAAGAATGATAGTTGACCATTCAATCCAATTTAGGCTGTACATGAATGGTATCTGCAAGTTTACTTATGACCCAATAATGTCATGTGTAGAATAAAGACCAATTCAGACAAAATTATATGCAAAATATATATATATATATTTTAGATAGTAGACAAGGTGTATTTTAATTGCTCTACCCTAATATTTGCACAAACATGCACCAAGGGAGAAATAAGTAATTACTAATTACCTGTAAGAGGAAATCCAATACTTCCATTGAGCATCTATAGAAAAGCGAATAGTCTTTATGTGGATTCCATGCAAATTCGACATAATCTCAACAAATGGCTATGCACAGGAAACCATATCATCTCCACTTTTGTCTAAACTTGGGATTCTCCCTCTGTGGCATTAATATCTTTCAATCTCTTTACAGCAAGAAGAGTGTCATCTTGTAGGCATCCCTTGTAAACATTTCAAAAACCTTGTCAACCTAGAATATGCTTGGTACTAAAAAAGTGAGTGGAAACCTGAAGGTCTTTGAAATGGAATCTTTTGGATCATGCTGCTCTACAATGAATGCATCATATAACCCATAAACAAAATAAGAAAATTGTTCAGATGTCACAAAAAACCAAAATAGTTGATAATCAAAATTGTGTAACACTGATAACAAGATTAGTAAATTGACCATCGAGGGAGATTGCATACATACCATTATACATTCCCAAAATCTCTTGAACCTAGAATAGTCTTGGTATTAAAGTTTATAGGGGAAACCTGAAGCTCTTTGAAATGGAATCTCTTTAAATGTCCGAAGAAAAATGTGGATTATGCTGCTCTATAAGTATATCATAAAACTCATAAACGGAATAAGAAAACTACTAATATTTTGCAAAGGGAAAAGAAATAGATGATAAGCAAAAGTGTATAACAGCGACAAGAAGAATAGTAAGTTGACCATCCAGGGAGTTTGCAAACATACCATTGACATCAAACAAAAAAATGTTGATTGTGTCTCTATCTTCACGAAATGAAATTTCCAATTACGAAGGCAATTGTACACAACAGAACAGGACTCGAGGGAAAAACTAAATGCATGGTAAATTTTTTAGAAACTCCATAGGGCGCCATAGGAATTGCAAAACAAATACGAATGTACACTTATTCTATTATGTTACTCTAGTTACAAAAATAAATTTAGCATGGCATGATTGTATATCAGTAGAGAGAAAAAATCACATTATGATGTATTAGCAGTGGAAGCATGGGTGTTGGAGCTTCTCCAGGGTAAATTTGTGCAACACCTGACCCACATAGAAGAGGGTTTCGTCTAATACTAATCGAAACACAAATGCTCAGCAATTAGTATTAATGTTTGGAATTTATGTCATTTGACCTATTTCAGTTCAGGCACAAAGATTGACAATACCCAATACATTAAACATGGCTTATTTGGCAGAGTTGTTCTTACCTGAAGGTACTGGCATGAATTTCTAGGATTGACCAATTGAGATTCTTGTCGGACAAATTGTTGAGATTGTGGACATGACCTTCAAAAAAAAATTCTTCGTAGTACCTTACAATTCTTTGATGGCATCGTGCAAGTAGTTGGAAAAAAGGTGTACTCGACCTGAGTAGGTGAAAATAAAAACTAGGACAATCATCAGTCCAAGATAATTTCACAAAGAAAACATGAAGTGAGCATGTACTGAATTTTATGACCATATGTACATATAATGAAAAGGATGATGTATCCCATATGTAATTCTAATAAGAAAGGGTGGTTTACAAGAAATGTTTACCAAAATCAATGAGTGTATCTTACCATGAAAGCCTTGAGGTTGAAGGCATTGTAGCATGTACCCACATAACTTAAAAAAGGCAATGGGAACCTGAAGATAGGAAATAAAGTTTTAAAAAATGATATATATTGTAGAGAAGAAACTAATTTGCAAAGTAAAGGAAGTGCAAAAGGAAGAAGAATCTTGTAACAAGAGAGAAAAACCACGTACTCATATGTAGACCTTCATGAATGGCTGGAAAGGGATGCATAGTTGTTAAGCATGTTTGTTGTTATTGTTCTGTGATGTTGAATCAGAGCTGTGATAAATGTAATGTAAGAGGGCATAAATAGTATTTTTTGTTTCTTCTTGTATAAAATGGACAAATAGCATGGAAACAAAGAGTAGGTAGGACAATACCTTTTAGTTTAGAGTTGTATGCTTTGCATTCCATAAAGGAAGATTGCATTGGCGACAACAAGCACTACTACATTTTGATCCAAAATCCGACGGTTTTTTCCGACGTCGCGTGGATTTTTTTATTTTAACCGTGCCAAAAATCAGAAAGATTAAATTTTTTTTTGAAATAATGGGCATAAGCGTCGCTTAAGCGACAGACATCCTCCTAAGTGTCGCTTAAGCGACGGCGCTAAAATTGCTATCCTCCTGAGTGTCGCTTAAGCGACGGCTCTAAAAAGGTAGGATGAATACTAAATCGGTTGTCACCTTTGCATATGCCTCCACATTAACGTATTTCGGTTATTACCTTTGCAT
>LPNX010927949.1:89462-152660 GCA_001517045.1 Pseudotsuga menziesii
ATGTCGGATCTTTCCATCCCCTTTGGAGTCTGCATGGGGTGAAAATGGTAGCTGTTTGCAGCCTTCTTTTCGTTCATATTTTTCGGTCTGTTCTTTATTTGGAGTTGGCAGGTCTCCTTCTTGAGCCCTCACAAAAATTATCTTGGTGGTTTTGGTACCTCTCTTAACTCGACTTTGCTGCAATGGTAGCTTACATGCTGGTCATGTAGATTTACGGATGTAAACTAAATAAACAAGCATAAGTATCTTCAATGTAAAATATAGGCTCCAAACCCTTCAAGGCATGTGCAAGGCATTACCCTTCATAGATGGTTTGGCTTTTTCCAGCAAGCTGATTTGTATTTTTGTAATTTGTGAACCCATTAGCAGAGTGTAAACACTGTGAAGCATCACTGAAGAAAATAAATCTGACAAACGATCTAAGCTATGTCATGCCTTATGAGAAGATTGAGGTTCTATATCTATATATTACTGTATCTCTTAACATTCATTTTACTCTTCCGTCCTTTTGATATGCCTTTTCTTTTACCATTATTGTGGCTCAGAGAGTGCTTGATTGCTTTCATGTGACACCATTATAGAGTCATCAAGCTTCTTAATAAAATCATCCTTGCCACTGTGCCTTCTTCAGAAACATAGATTACAGTAAAAGGATATTCAAATCCCAGATTTGAGACTTAATATTCATATAACCAAAGCATAAATCAAAGGTCAGATCTGGCTTGACACACATAGGACTACAAGGAAAAACTTGCAGGTTTGAAATTCAAGTATGAAACAAACTGAAATCCAAGCCTGCACTATTCCACACCAAACTTTGGATTTCACTAAACCACCTTCATGACAAGTGACAAGAACAACACATAAGTATGCTATTATACAAAACACAGATTATCACAGCGGGTATAGTGCAGCAATATGATGAATTTATCACAGGGAAGTATCCATTAGAAGCCTTTTTAGCAAACCCATATAATGCATCCACCCATGACAGCCAGAGGCTATGGATAGATTGTCCCATACGGTATGGTTCGAGGCTAAGCATGGATATATATAGATAAGAATCCAACCCTGCTGTTAGAGAAATAGTGGATAATCAGAGAAGGGTATATAGTATATATGTATTAGGAGCTGGGGATTTTGTGGACAAAGGATGGAAATCCGTTGTTGGGTATGATTTAAGACCAAGGATGGATATTCACATATGGGAATACTGTGGATGGATACTCAGAAAATAATTGTGACATGAAACCTCTTCCATTAGCATAGATAGACCATGGATCTATACTCAAAGAAGAACTGTCATTGGCATGGTTATACCATGGATAGAAATAGGCAGATGGGCATGTTTTCAGCTAAGTGTGGATGGGTATTCAGAGATGGTTATGCAATTAGGATGAAGATGGATGTTCAAATATGGGTTTGCTGAGAAAATTGCATAGAGTGATACCTAACACTGATTGCCCAACAAGAAAAAGAAAATACAATTACAGAGAAAGGAAAAAGCCACAGAAGGTTATGAACCATAAAAAGTAAGGCAGAGAAAGCAAAATACATATGAACTGCCAAATGCTTAAATTGCTCACTATTAATCTATATTTGGCTTCCTTTTCTACTAGTAATGCTGAAATCCAATGGCATCCAATGCACCACAGTCATGGAACAAACATGAAAATTGTAGACACAGGACTCCCTGTTGTTTGCAGCTGCAATACCTTCATGTATGTGAAATTCCTAATTCTTGACAAGAGCTGTACACCCTCTGATGCTTCGTTAATGGCTTTCATGATGGTAGTGATGTCGGCATCTGATTAATTCCTTCCTACTTGGTAGATGAATACCATTTGCTGGTTATTTTATGATGGAAAGAGTGCACGCTTTATGTTGAAGATTTCTTCTAAATTATGGCCTTTGTGACATCTATTTTTCACTATAATATTGTATTGTTTATTGTATAGTTTATTTCTTTTGTGTGGCTGGTTTGCACCGTCCAGCCATATATTGGTGCATGCTTCACTAACGAGCTCGATTGTATATATATGGCTCTACTCGAGAACCCTGAATGAACAGTACATCAAGACATGTTAAACAAAGTTGCAACTACTACAATCCCTAGGAAGGTGGATTTTGTGAAAAAATTAGGACCTGATATGGTGATTGATTATACCAAGAAAAGTTATGATCAAATAGCAGAAAAATTTGACTTTGTTTTTGACACTATTGGTAGGTATAATCTTTTTTTCTTTTTAATTTGTCTGCAGTTTCTATATATTTGTTGTCTTTGGTAATCCCACTGATGACTTTTTTGGTAACTTGGGGAGCTAGAAGCCATGGAGTTAAGTTTGGGACCTCCAAAGGTCAAAGATGACAATACATTGGACGCTTCAGAGGTCAAAGATGATCACGTAAAAAACACGTAGTATTAATCACGTAGAATGAATATGGAATCTGGAATAGTGGAAAAACTTGCAGGTTGTGGATTGAATTCTCATATTCACCTTGGTCTTATTGTTTATGTATTCCAGGTTTTGACCACCCAATGCATTGTGAGAATGTAGGTGGATAATGAGCCCTGAGATGGCTAGCTCAATATCAAATTAAGAGTCCCTAATCTAACTTTAAAAGTCCTTGTAAATCCTTATTTTTCATCATGTACAATTTACTTTGTAAAAAATAAACTGCATCCTCATTTTCAATAGATAGTTTTTTATGTTTTTAACATTGCTAAATGTAGTCAAATAAAAGCTATTGGCTACAAAAAAGCTTCAATGATATAAATTTTTGAAACTTTTAAGATATTTGAGCACCTTTGAACTTCATGATTTATGTTTTTATTCTTAGTCACATATTCATTAAGAACTTGGCTTGGGTTTTGCAGGAGATCCTCATGGGTCTTATGTGGTTGCTAAAAGAGGAAGCTAAAATTATTGATATTGTCAATTCCTCACCTCATCCAAGGGTAGAGTTTTACGTTGTGACTCCAACTGGAAGCAACTTGGAGAGGCTTAGGGGATACAATGAGTGTGAGGAGTTGAAGCCAGTGATTGTTCCCACGGGTCCATATGCATTTTCAAATGTTATAGATGCCTTCAAGCATCTTTAAAGTGGAAGAGTGAGAGGGAAGGTTGTTATTTCACTCATTGATTGATGTCATGGCTCCAGTACTGTATTGTTCTCTCGGTTCAAATGCGCAACAAGTATTGGATTAGAAACTAACAACACCAGTCACAATATTTTTTTTATAAAATTTCAGCAGGTGTCGCTTAAGCGACGCTTTCAACTGTCGCTTTTCCGATGTCTTTTGAGATATCCGTCGCAAATACGACACTTTTAACTGTCACTTTTCTGACATCTTTTGAGATATCCATCGCAAATCCGACGCTCTAAACTGTCGCTTTTTCGACGTCGTTTGTAGATATCCGTCGCAAATCCGACGGTTCTTGCTGTCGTTTTTCTTAAAAAACTTTCACCACTGTCGAGGATATTCCGTCGCTTAACCGACGGTTACTTAGGTGTCGCTTAACCGACGGTTATTTAGGTGTCAGAAACCCGACGACAAGTTTTCGACGCTTAACAAAAAATCAAAGTGTCGTACATGCGATAGGGAAGTGTCGAAAATCCGACATGATGGTCGTCGGATTTTTGGTCAAAATGTAGTAGTGAAGAGATGACAAGTACAGATGAAGCAATTGTACTAGTAAAGAAAAAAGAATGACTAACAAGCTATTGCAACAGTTATTTACTTACAGACCATATACTCTCTTATGGAGAGTATTTTGAAACAAATTGAGTATGGCGAATATTTGAAACCAACTAAATGTACAAATAGTATACTTGTAGTAGAAGTTAAAAAATGGGCAACAAATTTACTTTGAAACCAAGTATAGGGACACCATGGAAAAAAAATAGACACAGGTGCAAAGACAAGAAGTACAACCTAAGTATACACATGGGGTAAATGTACAACAGAACTTAAGAGTTTAGTATATATTGTGAATTGTTTCTATGTACATATAGTATATTGTGAACTGTTTCTATGTCCATAAGAGAGTATTTGAAACAAATTGAGGGTCACGAATATTTGAAACCAATTGAATGTACAAACAGTATTAATTGATTAGAAGTAAAATGTGGACAACATATATACTTTGAAACCAAGTATAGGGACACCATTGGAAAAAGAATATACATATGTGTAAAGACAAGAAGTACAAGCTATATACACATGGATTAAATTTATAGCATAAGTTAAGAACTTAGTATATTGTGAACTATTTCTTTGTGCATAGAGTTTGTTGCATTGTATTTGTAAAAGAACTATTTCTTTGATATAGTATATACTTTAGAGAGGTGCATTACATGAAAGTAGAAAGGGAAACATAATAAATGTACATGTATTGTGGTAGTAGTGGAAGCATGTAATATGTAAAATGTGTGTACATTGCATGTGGGAAAAAAAATAATACATTTATTGAATTAAAACATAGGTTATAGACAAGGTAGTACATACAAGAGAAGGGTAGAAATGGCAAGTGAAGAACATGTGGGAGTCAAAGAAGAAGGGTTAATGGGTTGTAAGGAGAGGGAAAAGGAAACTGCAAGTAAGAGGCTTTAGTCATAAACTCAAGAGGGATTATGGCAATGGAAACACCATGTAATGTTTATGTATTGAGCAAGATGAGTGTGGCAGGATACTAAGTCTTTGCGGATCTTGCGCATGGTGTCCCTTTCATGCACATGGATACTGCGTTGAAGGAAGGCTCTTATTTATGAGAGAAGCTTAATAGTAGGGTGGATTGGATTCAATGGGATGTTTGAAGTTGATTGGAAGCATGCTTCGATTTGTTGCAGCGATGCCTGTTGTTCCTTGATTTGTTTGCAGAAGTCAGCAAGGATGTCTAGGTATTGCATGTCCATGTTTGTTGTTGAAGAGCTAGGAAGTGAGAAAACAAAACCATTAAAATCATAACATGTTCAAATTATATAGATTAAAGAAAGACATTTTTTTTGTAATGGAATTGCTATACTGGCAGTTTTTTTTTTCATGGCAGCAAGTAGGAAAAGCATTAACATATTCACATCATAGATGAAATGGGAAAAGAATTGATAACTTGTGTAATGGACAGTTTTGTTCTTTTCTTTTTGTTTGTTCTATTGCAAAGAGAACAGAATGTTGCAAGTGTAATGTTATGGTAGATTCAAGTAGATGAAACAAAACGAAGTAATGATATTGGAAGCAAATAACCAGAAATATATTCATGAGTACAGGAGTGTTTTTTTTTGTGGGGGGGGAGGGGGAGAGGGCATAAGTCAAGGTTGTTTTATTTTGTTTTTTAGCAAGTGGAAAGTGATAGTAATTGTTTTTTATGGTGTTATTTTTTTATTCTTTTCTGTGTAATTGAGAAGAGGTGTGGGAACCAATGCATGGGTGCGAGCATATGTGAGCAACTATGTTAAGTGACGTGTGGTGGAATTGATCTAGAGGCAATTAAAGTTTCTTCTTGTTTTCTTTGTTCGACAGAAGGTCTATCCTTCATACGTGCATATCGAGCAAAAGAAAAAGCTAGCATTATGCATAGTTCTGTGAGTTGTCTAACTATAGAAACTGTAGTAAATGTTATCCATTGTCGATTGATGTTGCCTATGTCGAATGTTGCCTTTTGTAAGGTCATTCCTTGTGCTTTGTGGATTGTTAAACCCTATGCCATGCGAAGGGGAAGTTGTCTACAAGAACCTCTTGTTAAAGGGAGGATCGAGATGTAGGTAGGGTTAGAAGCATCCCATGGTGGGCCTTTGTAGTTGATAAAGTCAATAACAACAAAAAAAAGGAAGCATAGGTGGAGTAGTGGCGGTGTTGTACAAGATTGAAACAACTTGACCAAGAGCACCATTAATAAGACCTGCATCAACCCAAAGGTTTGTTGTAAGCATAACTTGTTGACCAACGACAAGGTGTACAACCATATCTAATTGTTCATCTTCTGGTGCAAGTAATAGTTTTTTTTTTCCTAACTTCTGCGAAACATAATGCAATGGGGACATTTAGTTGTTTAAGCATTTGTTTGTTGTGGAAGGCAACATAATTGTTAGTTGAGAACAAATGGGTGGATTGATCAAATTCATGGTTCTTGGTTTGAGAGAGGGAAGAGGGTGTCCTTGACATAAGAAGTGTCCAATCAGCAATAGTTGGTGTTGCATTCCTAAGATTGAGGAGAAGTTGGCAGAATTGAATCTCAGAAGGGTCATCTCCTGGTTGACGAAAAACCGTTGAGAGGGTTATGAATGTGTCAGAGTTACGCCAAAGTGTGTTTCCACGCGATGCTCCTACATATATTGGGATATATTTGACAAGGGGAAGTTGACCAAGGTCACCTATGAGGATGATAGAGCGACCTCCAAAAGGAAAAGTTTGATGGGAAGGGAATGCTTCATGAAGACGAGAGTCAATGTTGGATAAGAGATTTGGGCCAATGAAGCTCATCTCATCAATTAGTACATAGCGTATATGGAGGAGTCATTCTTGGAGGTTTGCAATGGCTTGGACCTCAAGGGGAAGCATAGTATTTGTTGGTATCCAAAGGGAAGAATGTATTGTAAGAAAATTTATGTTAAATGTCACGACGCTGGTTGGAGCAAGTAGGAGAAGAGGGGATGAGTTATCTGTAGACGATGAAGAGAATGCAACTTGCAAGCACCTAATTGAGTAAGATTTCCATGTGCCTGTAGTTCCTTGGATGATCATGTGTAATGGTTTTGTGGTAGTGGGACATAATAATTTCAAAGGTTGTGCGTTTTGTTGGAGAAAAGCAATTAGGAGAAGTAAAAGTTGAAGAAGGTTATAGTTTTTCTTGGTTCAATGAGCGGTTCAAGTCAAGGAATGAGATGGTTGAGTCTTGTAAGTGTAAAGGTATATGTGTGTGGCCCCAATTGTAATTGGTGTCAAGTCATGATGACAGATCATGTCAAGATAATCAAGTTTTAGGTTGTTTCCAGGGTGGACTTGGGAGAGGAGTTCCCATTCAGACATGTTGAAAGAGTAGGGAGGATGAAATTCATGAGGGGGAGGTGTGTCAATAGGAATAGCTGGAGGGGGCGAAGGGTGTCAGTCAACATGCCAGGGATTGTAGCTCCGATGAAAGGATTCCCATGAAGTGACAATTTCCAAGTCTGAGGAGCCAATATCGTTCGCCAAATCGTGAAAAGGTTTGTATAGGAGGAGTTCACTCCAACAGAAATTGACATAAAGATGAGAGCTGGAAGGAGGGATGTTAAGGAAACGAGGAAGAACACGCATGATTTTGGCCGATTTGTGGGGATTCCATTAAATTTTTTGTCTACGTGCAAAGAAGGACCAAGAACAAGAAGCTTCGAGAAGGGGTAGATGTTCAAGTGAAGGGGGTCTTTCCATGTACTCAGAAATGAAGTTGGTTGGTGGGGGGGGGGGGGTTGGGGGGGNGGCAGGGTTTCTTGCGCTCCAATATCTCAATCAGCCACAATTTCATACAATAGTTTTTAGATAGGCAATAAGATTCCCTCTTCTATAGGGGAGGCATGTGCGATACATGTTAGAATGTCATGGTAGCTCTCAGATTTGTTCTCTAATTTGGAAGCATACTTTGAAATGTATGCAAGGACAGCATGATAAGAGAGCACAGGATGGAAATCAACATTGGCTCTCCATATGGAGAGCATAAGAGGGTTGTGTACGTTTAAAAGTTCATCATTTCTAGTCGAGATATATTTTTTTTGGCCAGAAGCATCAATGAACATAGAAGATGTTTCTTATATTTCAAAGGGGAAACCATAGTGATAAATGAGGGATGTGCCCTTTTTGCAAAGACAAGAGGATTCACTACATTTTGTGTGGCGTTGCACATAATTGACAAGGGCATCATAGTCGTCTTTTTGGTTTCCTTCAAATATGGAGGATGCCACAAGTGTGCAAGGGTCTTGGTGATATGCTCGATGGAATGCGGAGACACGAAGGTGCGTAGGATGGGGGTTCCATGTAGTTAGGAAGCTATCAAAGTATCTTTTTTTAGTATCAACAGCGAGGGAATCATTCCAATCAAGGGTGTGCATATTGGATGCGTCCTCCAACCAAAGGAAACCGTGCATATGAGCAGAACCACAGTTATGCCATTCATACCTATATTAAGAAGGGAAGGAAAAGAAAACACAAAGTTAGGGAAAAATCGAAATGTCAAGCAGTAAAAGGGAATAAAATGAAAAGAGTTAGAGGCACAAACTTGCACCAAAATCTTTTGTTTGGAATGTGTGTAGTAGGACCTCTTCAAGGAAGATGGTGAATCTATGGTGCATATATAGAGACGTTGTATGTGGATTGGATATAATGTTATGAATTATCCATTGGAATTGTGAAGGCAATGAAGTGGGAGGATTGGAAGGCATGAGCATGTGAAAGTCATGCCATTTGGTGTCAGCTACAATGAGGGTTACCAGGTTGGGTGATCATATCACACAGTTCACCTCATCTTTTGTTCCAAAAAGAGCGAGTGCCACACAGAGCAGATCCAAAACGCATGGCATGATCAACAACATGAGAATCTGGCATTTGGTCAATTTGTGTGCGCAGAGCTGAGACAGTTGCAGGGAGGGTATCTTCTAGGTTACGTTTAACAAATACGGTTGTGGTGGCTTGGCTATGATGGCGCATCATAAGGTTGTACAAGTAGTAGTGGAATCAAGGGTGTTGGGAAAACCTATTATCATGGAATCAGATAAGGTGCAAAGTATATTCTTGCATGGTGATTTCGTAAAGATGGAGTTGTTTTACCATGGGAACCCCTGTGGGAAATAGTGTTGGGAATGCCATTGAGAGGAGCCCTTCTGCATTGTATTCATTTATTGGAGAAAGAACAATGTGGGGGGAAATCAATTGAAGTTGAAGGGGTGGTAGTGGTTGTACATGCAAAGTGCCTAATTTCTTCAGTCTCAGTGTGAGAATTTGGTAGTGAAAAAACAAAGGATGAAGTTTCAATGCTTGTTGGATTTGGCATTGAAGGTTTTGCATCATCAATAGTGGGTGAGGTTATTTGGAGGTCCAGGCCAGGGGTTGTGGCATGGAAAAGAAGGGAGGGCACATCTGTGGGTTCAAGTGGAAAAGCATGAAATGCTTGGAGGTTAAGGTGGACATCCTTGTAATACAGGTCATTGAAAATTTTGAATTCCAACAGCTAACAATGAATTCATAAGGCTTGTTTGCAGCATTGAATTTGCAAACAACAAGGATGTCAAATTCTGCTAAGAGATGTGGAAGAGAGATGGCTATTGTGGAGATTTATTGTGGGAAGCTAATAGTATGGCCGAAGTATTTGTACTGGCCACCACGTGCATGTGTAACTTGAAGTATTGGATTGACTCGGGCAGTTGGCATTTCTTCTATTTGAGTTAGGCATGCAATTTCACATGGCTGGTTTCTAGGATCCATGTTGTTATCTATGGAGAAGCGATGGCCATGTTGCTCATTAGTACATCAAGAACATGTATAGATTCCATTGGAAAATCGTGTTTTCATATTTGGATATGATTCCTTGCATATGGAGCAAACATGAAGTGGGTGGAGGCGAGCAAGTCAGTTAAGAAAGCAAACATGACCATCTAGTAGGGGGGTGGTTGGAGGTGGGGGTGTAGTGCATGTGTGCATTGGGGTAGGGTTGATTGAAGCATTGATTGAGAAATAAGACGTCTCTGTGCATTTTTACGGTCCTTTGTTTGGCTATAAAGAAGCCTTTTACGTGCATTTCTTTGTTCACATGCACTATTGGACGACATAGGTTTTTGAAGAGAAGGAGCTTTGTATTGAACCTGGAGGAGACATTGATAGGAATTTCAAATGTTATAAATGTGTGCTTGTAAGAAAAAGTTGAGGCATGTATATTAAAAGCAAGATATGCAAAGCAAAAATAAGAAGGTATGTTTACATATAGAAAATAATGCATTGTGAAAGTTTTACAAGAAAGAATGTATAAAGCATTTTTTGGATGTATGTGGAGCATATATGTATGTGAAAAGTAACCAACGAGCAGCATAGTAGGAAAAGAAAAACCACATGTATGACATATTAAACATTGTATACATGCAAGAAAACATGAAATGTTGGATGGACACATATAGATAAATATAGTGTATGTAAACTGATGTAAGTCGCGCTCTAAAATAAAACACGTAATGTATACGATAACACATATGTCATCTAAGCACAAAATTAATAGTAGCTAATTACATTGCAGATATTTGTAAAAGGATAGGAAAGTAAGGGAAAATTATATATACAAACAATGAAGGAAGGAAAGAGTGGGGTATATAGTGTTCATGATGAAGTGGAAGAAACATAATTGGGTGGAGTTGAGGCGGAATGCATTTCGAGAGATGGGATGGTGTATTCTAGGGTATGATGTCTTGAATATATGGAGGAAGAAGAAAGGAGTGAGGGAAGAGTAAGATGTGGGAGGATGAGTAAAAGGGTGGTTGGAATAGATGAGGGTGGAGTGTACGAAGGGGAAGTTAGAGACAGCGTGCAACATGATGGCTTTGAGTAGTGAGTGCATGTATTTCTTCAAGGAGTTTGGCTAATGTAGCAGCATAAGGAAGCTCTCCAGAATTGACAATGGTTGTCTTCAATCATGTAGTGGAGTTGAAAGTCTCTATATTAATGGACAATGTGAAAAGGTATTGTCATGAAGTTACTTGCAGAGAGATTTCCTTTATGGCCGAGGGCTCAGTGGCGAGCAGTCATAAATATTTTGCAAAGACACCAAGTAGTTTGTTGGTTGCATCATCAAAAGCTGTGGCCCTGTTGATCTAGCCGATGTGGTCTTGCAAGGAAAGATTTAAAATGTACCTATAGTCACATTTTGTGAATTCGCCATCACATTTGCTGCAATGCCAAGTGTTGAAAGCTCTATGTGCAATTTTCTTCATGCATTGAACGCTATCAACAAAGAGAGGGAATGCAAGGAAGTGGAATTCATCCATGTTAATGTCAGCAATGGAAGCACATACAGAGAACCAGAGGGCCTTATCATAGGGTTGCATGCTTTGCAAGTCGAAGATTGTTTTAGATGGGTGTGTTCGAGACATAGAGCCTATGTACTTGCAACTCAAGGATGGCGATGCAACATGAAATCCATGATCAGTGTACCATGTTTGAAGGAGATGGGTTGCCTCAATATCTGGATTGATAAGGACGGTAATACTGGGAACACTTCCAAATTTTTTACCATTGTAATCCGTAAGACGACCACCCTTTATTGCAAGGACAGGTGGTGGGTCGAAGGAGTATAATGAAGCAAGATGAGAAACCTCAGTGTGGCAATGATGGCCCCAAAGCATGACATCGATGCTAAAATAGGATGTGTCTCTAAGGAAAATGGTTCTCCTGCTTGTTTCAAAACCGTATTTTTTTCGAATCATAGATGCAGGCCAGACAGAGCTGACCAGGCCAATCAGGTCAACCATGGAATTTGAAGGTAAACTTTGAAGGTCATTGAATGTTTTAAAGTGGAGGGAATGTAAAGGAATGGAGAGAAATTTATTGAGGAAAGGGTGGATGGTTGACGTAGATGAAAGGACAATCTCAAGATGGTTGTTCAAATGGTTATATGAAGGGTTGCTTGTTTTGATTGTGTCATTCAAGATAGTGTACAATGTCCCTATTTCAACAAGGGAATAGAAGGTGTCAACAAAGTTGTTAAAGGCAGAGGCATGGATCTCTTTTCTAGAACAGTCAAGAAGGTCAAATCCAAATAGTTCCCTGGCCCACGTTGGTTGGTGTATTCATGGATGGGTGTCTTCACAAGCACGTGGCCTTGGACAGACCATTTTTTATAGTTGGGATTAAGTGCTTTGAATGGAATTACAGTAGTTGGCATGGGTATTGGTGTATATGATTCTTGGGATGAGTAAACATCACTTTCTTCTATGAGGCGACTGGGTTGGATAGTTGATGAACCAATTGGAATTCCAAAGCTAGTCGGTAGTAAAAGAGGAACAAGGCTCCCAACAAGGGAAATCTTGCGGTGGACTAGTTCAAGATCGAGTAAATTGTAATAGTCCTGTAAGAGAAGAAAAGGAAATAATTAGTAAAGGGGCTAAATTATTGATGAGGGGTGGTAGTTAAAAATGTAAATACTAAGCTAGATAAGAGAGGGCTTGAAATAATGGGTAGAAGACAATACATGTTATTATGAACAACGGTGCAGGTGCACTTGGAGATCTTGATGATAGAGCCTTCCTGGAGTTCTCCATTTGACATGAGGGATTTGAAGGTAGTTGGGAGCAAATTTTGATGCGTGTTGTTACCATCAAAGATAGTAATTAGAAAGCATGGAGTAGTTGCATTTGTTGGGCCGAATGGGTGGAGTGAAAAAACCTGCAAAAGTGGCTGCAGATGTACAGAACTAGCCAGTAGAGAAATTATCACATTTTTTGTCAAGGGTGCCTCCATTGTGTAGGGGGAACACTGAGAGTAAGAGGGAAAAAACATGTAAGTATATGACCATTATATATATATATATATATATACACACACACACACTATTGTAGGATTTAGATACAAGCATGCCATAAGTACATTGAAATTGTGGAAGGAAAGAGAGAAGAATGTAAAAAAGTGACATAAAGACGGTATTTTTTGTCTTTTGTTTAATATAATGTGAGAAGAAAAGTATAAAATGGAAGTGTTCAAACTTAGGTAGTAAAGTATTAAAGTGTATTAGAGCTACGATCCGATAAGGAATTTATTGGATCCTTCGGGCCTTCTCAGCATATCCCTTCTCATCCCCTTGCCTCATTACGACCCTCATTATTTGTTTTACTGAGGCTCATTCTCCTCACTTCAATACACCCCTCCTTGTGCCTTTCTATTCCAACACACACTATTCGTCCTCTAATCTGCGATATATAGCTTCACATTCCTCTCTATCAATGTATAGGGAGGAGATCCAAACTAATGATGTGATCCATTGTTCGTTGCTAATGCACCTAAGGGTTAGGTGGATGTAACTAAATACAAAGGAGTTGGATCATAGAAGTAGAAGATAAATACATACAATATTGTTGCAAGATTAACCTATATGTGCATTATGAAAGCATACTTGGAAAAGTACAAGTTATTTCCAACACGTATATACATATGTTGTAAGTAATATACGTCATAGTTATGTTTTTATTATGTACTTGACATATATAAATTAAATTTAAAAAAAGGCATTTCATATTAGTAATACATGACAACTAATAACAAGAACCTTCTAAGAGTATATGTGTTGTGAAAAAATGTAAGTAATTGAAGTCAATGCAGAATTTTAAAATGGACAATGAAACCATAAGTTTAAGCGCAACACTACATTTTCTAGTAAATGTATGGTAGAAAGATATAAAAAAAATAGAACTAGTTAAATTCAATTGTTGTTCAGATGTACAAATAATTTTGTTCACGTAAGTATACTTAATGTAAGCACAATTCTTTCGTAAATCATGATCAAAACTAAATGTTTAAGAGACATTCAAATGTCCCACTTCGAAGAAAACAAAGATACATAAGGAATTGCATTCTATGTGTAAAATGCACAATTAAAAACGACAAAGAAGACTACATCTAGCCATTAGCACTTGAAGGTAAGTTTATGGCCAAGGAAGGAGCAGAAAGCAACATAGTTCCAACTCAGACAAGGAGTTTAATAATTTATCTATGATGAATGTAAAACCGTTCGTAAAAACTTAAGTAAAGCAAATGATGAAAGTAAATGTTTAAGAGACATTAAAGTTGGTCCTTGATATGCATTTCCATTTCCAATACACATAGTACAAAAATAGCAAAATTACTGTGAAACAAACACAGGAAGATATAAAAAAAAATGGTAAACATGTCTTGTTTGGATATGACATATACTCAGACATACGGAGTTAGCTGTTGTCACTATAAGGACAAGCTGTCAGAAGGGATACTATGAGAGAGAGAAGGTTAAATTGCTATGGGCTAAGGTTAGATACACATAGAAACAAAACCGAATAGGTAAAAAGGCATAAATTGTGTCGTTTTCTCTTTAAGCGTGATCAAAGATATTACGTGTATTGAGAGACCATCCATCTACAACAACCTATCTCATACATTAGCAAATGGATAGGAAGGCATGTATAAGAAAACTACAAAGCGACTATTGTTGTGTGTTGGGAGAATAAAAACAAGCTTTAGAGTTAGAGGACCTTTTAAGGAAGATGATATATTAGAGGTACATGAATAGATGATATATTAGAGCTACATGGATAGGAAGGTCCCCACCTGGTTTTGTAAAAATTCAAAAAAGAAGGGCATAATTCATTTGAAAGTATACAAGTGGTGCACAAGAGAAGCAGTTGAATGGGAAAGGAAGAAGGCCTAAAAAGAACAACAGCATGGGGTTGCCCTATCCAAAAAAGGAAGCAGTCCTAAAGGCACATGAAACACAAATCCTAGTTAGTAAAAGAGAAGAAAATTGAATTTTAAAACAGCATAGAAAGGAAATGATGGAAGTGAAATGCAAACCCTTGTATGTACGAACAACAAACCCAAGTATTGCAAATTTGGCTGGGTTGTGAAACATTGGAGAAGCATCAAACCACAGGAGAGTAGAAAGGCACCACACGATATGAGATAAAATTGCACGTGGCACAATGTCCTGAAAAAAGGCAACGCATTGCACTCCCCCCCCCCTCCAATTCATTACTGATATAGTTCGGTGACGGTCTGCTTGTCGCAGAGAGGGGGCCAAAGTCATGAAGTGGTTATGAATTTGGTCAGATGGTCAAAGTATGGAGTCTGTGTTTTTTAAAGTTTCCTATTTATTGCATAGTATGTGTATGCTGTGTCCTCAAAGTGGCGTAGCATAATTTATCGGGTCTGGGGTTTGAAGAGGGTGAAATCCAAGCATGTAATTTTTTTTTGTTGGGAAGCTTCGGTGTAGTAATTGCAGCAGGTGTGGTTTAGGAGTCTCAGAAGCCAAGTATGTTGATGAAGGATTTGAAATAAAGTACTAAAAGTGTGTGAATATGCTCTACCTATGAAAGCGGTGGCGGCTTGAGAGAACCAAACTGAATGGCAATGCAAAACACAATAAATGCACAAGGGAGGAGTGTTTTATTGATACAATGTGAAGTGACCACCATGAATGGTTTATGTGAAAAAGTACAATTCCATCTTATATGCCCATGGAGTTCATCCACCGAATAAAATTATTGAAGGGCGGTTAGATGGTTGTGGCATTAGTATTAGTATAAAAACTCCTTAGTGTGGGTTGGATAAAGTTTCAAATAAAGCTATCTACCACCCTTCAATGTTTGGGGTTTAATAGGTTCAACTCTAGTTTGGGCAGGAAGACAAGCAACAGGCGAAGGATAGTCCATTCGATGAAGAGAAGGAACATACGAAGTGAGGGTAGACTACTGGAGGAGCAGAAGAAGACATGATGTGAACATATCCTATGAGAGGAGTGGAATAAACTGATGTGGAGCGGGGAAGAAGCGGGTGGAGCAACAAAATAAAGTTGTGGGATTTAAGAAATAGAAACGGAGCAAATGGAGATCCTAAAGGACATGCATCAACAAAGTAGGACACATGTCGATTTTGGGTTGGAGGATGGGAGAAGATAACCATAGGCATGTTCAATCCAAATGGAAGATAAGAAAGAAGGCTACTCTAGGTATTTAGTTTCAATGAAAAGTGACCCCACTAAAGGGATATAACCATTTCACGCATTTTGGAATAAGGTCTCCACATTTCATGCCCTTCTTCCATTTTTTACATTACCTTCATTTCTGCTATAGTCTGACTACAGTCTGGTGATTTCTAGAGAGCCGTGAAGTGAGAGCCCTGGTTTAATGATGGATGTTGATGGCTAACGCTTAACCTTGAGAGATAACTGAACTGGGAAGGTAGTTCTAACTCCTTTAGAGTTCTCAACATCTTTGTGACATGTTACAACACATTAATAGCAGAGGACACGACAAAGGAGGAAAAGAGAATAGTTACGGGTCAACAAAGGGCTTGATTATGTTCTCTCTCTCAATGTATGTATTTTTTTTTTATTGTGTGTCATCACTGCATAACAAGAAAATCTAAACTGGAGATGTCATATGTGCATACTTGCATAATTAAAATCTATTTCAAAGATGTCTAAACTTATGCATTAATTGATCTACTGCATTCCTATCTTTTGGTTTTTTACTTGGAACAACAAAGCTTAAGACACTTGAAGAAATGTGTTTGAAAAAATAGTGTCAATCCAGAGCGATAGTGGGGATGGTCCCATGTGTTGCATTTCTATAAAGGATTTTACGTTAAAGTGCACCAATGTGTTTTTTTCCATGAAGGGAGCGTAGGAAGAAAAAATAGAAACACTCGTCAACCATTTACTAACGGGGAAACACTACAACAAATCCTGGAATTAGCGTCCCATTTAGCGTCCCTTTTTAGTTTATTTTTTTTTACATTGAGTGGTCAATCTAGACACTAAATGGGATGCATCATGGACAAAACTTAAAGCGTCTCAAAAAGCATCATTTTTTGCATCCTAGATAGCATCCTTTATGGCATCCAAAATAACGTCTATTTTTTAGCTTCCAAAGTAACGCCCAAATTTTCTTCCTAAATAACGTCCTATTTTGCTTCCTATAGAACGTCCGTTATTGCTTCCTAGAGAGCGTCCACTTTTGCTTCCTAAATTCCATCCCCGTTAGCACCATATTTCCATCCAATATTGTATCCATTTTTGCTACCACTTTAGCATCCCATTTTGCACCATGTTTTACTTCCATAATCACGTCCAACTTTTCTTCCTAAATAACGTCCTATTTTGCTTCCAAATTTTACTTCCAAAATAACCTCCAAACTTTTCTTCCTAATTAACATCTCATTTTGCATCACGTTTTACTTCCAAAATAACGTCCAACTTTGCTTCCTAGATATCGTCTTATTTTGCTTCCTATAGAGAGTCCGTTATTGCTTCCCTAGAGAGCGTCTGATTTTTCTTCCTAAATGGCATCCCTGTTAGCACCATATTTGCATCCAATATTGCATCTATTTTTGCTACCACTTTAGCATCCCATTTTGCACCACGTTTTAGCGCCAAGTTTTGCAACCAATGTTGCTTCTAGATCTAGAACATAGTGGGATTCCATTTTAGCTCATGTTTTTTATTCCTTATTAGCACCACAATAGACTTGTTATTTAACACCTACAACCATATCCAATTGCGTGGTATTATTTTTATTATATCAAATTATTATAATTATTCATTAATTTCAATGGTTGTCATTTATCATTTACTTCATAGTTTTTAAATAACATAATGAAACATTCAATTTAATTGTAGATACAATTTTTGAGATTAATTGCATAGCATTTATGAATAAATTTAAGAGAAACATGCAACATTTATCCAAAATAGTAATATTAATTTTCTATTAAACGATCATCAACAACTTCCGATATATATAAATTTAAAATATAATAATGATAACATTGACATTATTTTTCAGTCAAACTAAGCTAAATTATAAAACATCATCACATCAATAATATATCATATAGATAATCGGATTAAGGTTAAAAGAATAAGGGAACAATATATAGTGAAAATATCAATATCACAATAAATATTAAAAATCAAAATTTATCAACAGTAATCCAAGTTTTTATGTCAACATGAGTTTTCATACAAATCAAAATGACCCAAAATGTAATATGAAATTGGATAATCACAAAAATAACAATATGTTTCTAGTGGCATGGAGAAAGAAAAAAACATCCACAATCTCAATAGAAGCATCAATGACTACCATCATCATCATTGTCATCATCATCCCCATCCTCATCATCTATCCCAACATCATTTTCATTTGATCCAACTATATCATCATCAGTGATATCTTTCTCAGGTACATCGGTGGAAACATAATCAGTATCATCAGCATCATCACCTTCACCGTTTTTCTGCAAATACCAAGAAATAACTAGTTTAAAACATTAATAACAATTTCATTACATAATGCATATTCTGTGTTATATTGCAAATATTAGTGTGATCATTTATGCATTCTCACGAGTTTTCCAACCATGAATATAAACATCATCTCATCAAGATATAGTAACCACACATATTGTATCTGCAACCATGCATACACACACATGTACACCATACATTTTCATATCAAAATAGAGGAAGGAATAGAGGCAAGGAACCAAACCCTGAAATGCCATTAGCTGACCCATGTAACTTGAGAAGAGAACAAGCCTACCCATATGAGTATCAAATTAGAATGTCCAGTGACAACATCTAGAATGAATAAAATAAATTATGCTTTACAAAAAAATGCAATGTTTAGGCCAAATTCTTCTTCAAATATATGCTAACTATTTTTAGAGTTATTGAAGAAACATTGAACTTGAACTTTACCATCTTAAGTGAAAGTTGAAATTAACATGATTCTTTCTAAATCAAAACAAAACTATGAAAGATGTCTAGTCTATATTTTGTGAAATTTCAACTAAAATGATTTTATTTAAAAAAAACTAAGGTTGTCTTATCTAAACTTAATCAACGGTGGTGAAGATGCTCAGTTTTTAATGAGGATATGCTAAAAGTTTGATCCACTTTATTTAATAATGCTTCACAACATTAAGGAATTTAACATAGTGGAATCAAAACAATACCAATGAAGACAAAAGGTAAGAGATTATAGACCAACACATATAATACAAAACTACAAAACCAAGCAATACTTTACCATTCATTCAGATTCCATTACAAATATGTTTATTCCTCATTAGGATTTTAGTATAAACACACATGGAATTCAGATTTCAACATATTTGTAGCTTTAATTACTTTGTTATCATTTTATAAATGATTAATTTGTAGAGTTAATTACTTGTTCAACATTCCATTTGGGACACGAGTACTTTGCTTGACTACAAAGTGGTCAAAGGAACTAGATGCATGTTGCAAGTTCCATCCATTTGCAGTCCAAATTTGTGGGAGGGTGGTAATAAAAACCAAGCTTATTTTCTTTAGTACTACATGTTCAAGTCTACTATTCTTCTTGTGTAACTACACTATGTTAAATACTACTTGTCTAGTTGTAAGAGATACCACCAATTATCATGCTCTACCTCACCAAAAATTGCTTCCACCATAAGCTACAACAATTGGCTAATAAAGTGCTTGTGAAAAGTTGTGAGCCAAATCTCTCCCACGCAAGGTCTAGAAGCCCAATATTGGAGAAGGAAAACCTACAGCAGTCAATTAGTAGGATTGTAAAAAATAATAGGAGAAAGTTGTGAGAAAAACCATGCCCAAAGTTAACCAAGGGAACAATTAACATTTTGCTTGGGACATTACATAGCTATATCCACTTTAACCACTTGGATTGCTTATACCCATCATATGTGCATAAATACAATTTAACGAATTGATTCACCACCTCAGTTTGGCCATCTATCTACAAATGGAAAGTTGTACTCATCTTGAAGGATGTTACTTGCAAATTCCATCTTGAAAACAACTCTTGCCAAAAATGAATTGTAAATCTAGGGTCTTTAACACAAATCATTAGGATTTCAGTATAAACACATGGAATTCAGATTTCAACATCTTTGTAGATTTAATTACTTTGTTAGAATTTGCTACATGATTAATTCGTAGAGTTAATTACTTGTTCTATATTCCATTTGGGACATGAGTACTTTGCCTAACTACAAACTGGTCAAAGGAACTAGACACATGTTGCAAGTTCCATCCATTTGCATTCCAAATTTGTGGGAGGGTGGTAAAAAAAACCAAGATGATTTTCTTTAGTACTACATGTTCAAGTCTACTATTCTTCTTGTGTAAATACACTATGTTAAATAATACTTGTCTAGTTGTAAGAGATACCAACAATTATCATGCTCTACCTCACAAAAAATGTAGTCAAAATCCATAATTATAATCCCATATGGTTCAAATAGTCACACGAAACCTACAACAATTTCCATTTAAAGTGTTTGACAATGATTCAAGGTAGATTGCTTCCACCATAAGATACAACAGTTGGCTAGTAAAGTGCTCGTGAAAAGTTGTGTGCCAAATCTCTCCCACGCAAGGTCTAGAAGCCTAATATTGGAGAAGGAAAACCTACAACAGTCAATTAGTAGGATTGTAAGGAATTATAGGAGAAGGTTGTGAGAAAAACCATGCCCAATGTCAACCAAGGGACCAATTAACATTTTGCTTGGGACTCACAGAGTTGTATCCACTTTAACCACTTGGATTGCTTATACCCATCATATGTGCATAAATACAATTTAAGGAATCAATTCACCACCTCAGTTTGGCCATCTATCTACAGATGGAAAGTTGTACTCATGTTGAAGGATGTTCCTTGCAAATTCCAGCTTGAAAACAACTCTTGCCAAAAATGAACTGTAAATTTAGGATCTTTAACACAAATCATTAGGATTTTAGTATAAACACACATGGAATTCATATTTCAACATCTTTGTAAATTTAATTACTTTGGTAGCATTTGCTACATGAGTAATTCGTAGAGTTAATTACTTGTTCAACATTCCATTTGGGACATGAGTACTTTGCCTAATTACAAAGTGGTCAAAGGAACTAGATGCATGTTGCAAGTTCCATCCATTTGCATTCCAAATTTGTGGGAGGTTGGTAATAAAAACCAAGTTGATTTTCTTTAGTACTACATGTTCAAGTCTACTATTCTTCTTGTGTAACTACACTATGTTAAATACTACTTGTCTAGTAGTAAGAGATACCACCAATTACCATGCTCTACCTCACCAAAAATGCAGTCAAAATCCATAATGATAATCCCATATGGTTCAAACAGTCACATGAAACCTACAACAATTTCCATTTAAAGTGTTTGACAATGATTCAAGGAAGATTTCTTCCACCATAAGCTATAGCAGTTGGCTAGTAAAGTGCTTGTGAAAATTTGTGAGACAAATCTCTCCCACGCAAGGTTTGGAAGCCCAATATTGGAGAAGTTTAAATTCAACAAAATAGAATAGAAACTAGGGAAACCATTTTTATAGAAAACAAAACATAACTTATATTGATGTTCATAGAGGAACGAAAGAGATCAATGGTGATGTGTATCACATCATCAAAATGTGTAAGACTTCTTTAGATTAAATCTTTAAAGTAATACAAAACAAATAAACACAAATGTATGATGATAATAGGTGAAAATACAATTCTAATATGATTAATCAAAGTACCTGGTACCCTCATTGACTAACTATGGAATATACAAGGCCTATAACAAGATGACATTTGAAAATAAGTTACAACTTCATTTGAAAATAACTTTAATGCCATTGGACCTCGCTGCAGAGTCCAATTAGATAGTGGGGTAACGTTTCTTAGGACAACGAAGTAAGGTTACCCTCTATTTGTATGGGGTAAATTTTGAAACCTTTTCAGACCTTGAAAGAATTTTTGGGCACCTAGCTTATATCATTTTATAATATTCAAATCCTGGCCAGCATCTAACTAAATTTTGGACAAGGATGGATCAGCCATGCAAAGGTCTTGTGAGCATAGAATAATATTCAATCTCGGTTTAGATATGGAGGACGCTTGAAGGTTTGAGCATTCATGGGGATATTCTAGTGTTTTCTTGGGAGCTGTTCTGAAACTCTCATGACAGCAGGAAACCAACATCATATTGAGGGTTACACATGGATGGATGAGATAGGTTCTTAACACTTGTTCAAAATTCAAATTTTATTGATGCCATAGGAGTGATTCTTCTAGCTTATGGATGTTCATGGAATATGTGGGCTAGGAAATGTGACTGATCTTGATACACACTCTTATGGTTCATTGTTATGGTGCATGTTTCCTTAAAGAAATTTTGTTTTATTTGGGGTTGGAGTCTTTCTCTTGCACTTTCCATCACTTGTAACCTGTAGCTTTGAAAATCAAAATTTCTTTACGGGACATAGATGTCTATTTCCTAAAATTAATGAATTAATCATAGCTACAAAATCAAGTTATGGTTAAGCCAAAATTTTCCCAAGGGATTCTAGGTGTGGAACAGAGCATTGGTTTAGGTTGCAGGAAAACTTGATGATGCACATTTCCAGCATACTCCATGCATCTGAATCTCTAAGGGATGTGTGTTGCAGTTACCATTACCATGGACCAACAATTGAGACAGGCATTTTAAGGGCTTGTGGTGGGTGCATGTATCATTACAAGCATTGTTGTTACTTCAGGATTCAACTACGAGTGAATACATGACAGGGTTTCTTGAGAATGCTCCTCCATACTCCACAATACTCAAATAAGTCAATCAATACACTAATGAAGATATAGAAGAGGATACAACAATGGATATCGCTGCTGTAAACTCTATTTCAAAACAATGCATTCTTACTTCATCTGAACTAAACATGTCGGACTGGGATGGAAAAGTTCCAATGGAGTGCTATGTCAAGACTCAGGTAGTGAATTGGTGGAATCATTACAACCTTCATGGTATTGTCAGTTGAGAAGCAAGTAGCTTGCATGGCCATCTTACGCCTATCAAGTGGCATGACAATGTTAACTGTTAGTGATCTGTTTGATTGTGGGAAGTCTACAGTGTCCAATAGATGAAGCTTCACTTGAGCATATTAAAGAGGGATTCAGTGTTAAACAGGGCTTCCCAAATTGTTGTGGGGCAATAGATGCAACCCATTTTAAAATTGAGCTTTCATACAAGGATTCATCCATTGATTGGTATAACCGTGAACATAATTACAATATACTTGTTCAACCCATTGTAGATAGTAATTTGCACTTCCTTGACATTTCCACGGGTTGGCCCGGGTCTCTTAAACATGTTGGTCTATTAAGGAATTCTTCCTTTTACAAACTGTGTGAGGAAGGTGTAAGACTTAATGATCCCGTGGTACCCTTTGGGGTTATGACATGAGAGAGTACATCAATGGGGATAATTCCTATCCAATCCTACCTTGGTTGATTGTGCCTTTTTTAGGGGAACTAACTAATGAACAAAGACTCTTCAACTTAAAGCTGTCCTACACACAGAATGTTGTGGGGTGTGCTCTTGCAAAACTTAGGAACACATGGCAACTTCTACAAACAAAGATCAAGAAACACAATATGGAGATGGTACCCTGGACAATCCTTTCATGTTGCATATTATATAATATTCTTCTTTCAACCAAAGCATATGAGAATGAAAATGTGAATTAGAAAATTGATGAGTCAGGGAATGGACACAGTAGAGGTAAACCCATATGCAATCTCAAGCATCCTGAATCTCTCAGAGCTATATTTGGCATGGATCTTTTGCTTACAATCTGGGATATGAAAAACACTTAACTCATTGTCATTTTGAGTCAACTTTACCAAATGAAAACCAGTTTGCTTTCTGATTGTGGCCCCAAACTTTACTTCATTCCTAGATTTAAAAATGCAAGGGGACTTTGTCTACCAGTCAAACCACCATTTTTGGCATCTAATTGAGCATGAACAGGACATAGTGGCACACCTTACAAGTCTAATATGAAGAGACAAAACCCTAGCATTTAGAGAATTTTGTAGTAGGAACATCATTTCTTACAGGTAATTTTGTAACCTTGATATATTTTCACCTTAACACAATTTCTGGAAAAGGAATACATTGGAGGGTTGATTCTGGAAAGCAGAGGCAGATGCAAAGATATAATACTGAATGAGAATGACCAGCTTGTAGACATGAATGCCATGCTAAATAGATTGAACAACGACACTACTAGAACCATGAAGGGGGAAGAATAATGTAGCCATTCAGATTTTATGCAATCACAATGGTTGTGCGATATTTATAATAAACCGGATTGGGCATGCATTAAAGAAAAGAGTGATCCTTTGGATATATGCCGTGAGGATCCAAATGTTAAAATCATGGGAAACCTACAACACTCAATTAGTAGAATTGTAAGGAATTATAGGAGAAGGTTGTGAGAAAAACCATGCCCAAAGTCAACCAAGGGAACAATTAACATTTTTCTTGGGACATTACAGAGTTGTATCCACTTTAACCACTTGGATTGCTTAAACCCATCATATGTGCATAAATACAATTTAAGGAATCGATTCAACACCTCAGTTTGATCATCTATCTATAGATGGAAATTTGTACTCATCTTGAAGGATGTTCCTTGCAAATTCCAGCTTGAAAACAACTCTTGCCAAAAATGAACTGCAAATTTAGGATCTTTAACGCAAATCATTATTATTTTAGTATAAACACACATGGAATTCAAATTTCAACATATTTGTAGATTTAATTACTTTGTTAGCATTCGCTACATGAGTAATTCGTAGAGTTAATTACTTGTTCAACTTTCCATTTGGGACGTGAGTACTTTTCCTAACTACAAAGTGGTCAAAGGAAATAGATGCATGTTGCAAGCTCCATCCATTTGCATTCCAAATTTGTGGGAGTGTGGTAATAAAAACCAAGATGATTTTCTTTAGTACTACATGTTCAAGTCTACTATTCTTCTTGTGTAACGACACTATGTTAAATACTACTTGTCTAGTTGTAAGAGATACCACCAATTATCATGCTCTACCTCACCAAAAATGCATTCAAAATCCATAATGATAATCCCATATGGTTCAAATAGTCACAGGAAACCTACAACAGTTTCCATTTAAAGTGTTCAACAAAGATTCAAGGCAATTTGCTTCCACCATAAGCTACAACAGTTGGGTAGTAAAGTGCTTGTGAAAAGTTGTGAGCCGCAATCTCTCCCATGCAAGGTCTGGAAGCCCAATACTGGAGAAGGAAATCCTACAATAGTCAATCAGTAGGATTGTAAGGAATTATAGGAGAAGGTTGTGAGAAAAACCATGCCCAAAGTCAACCAAGGGAACAATTAACATTTTGCTTGGTACATTACAAAGTTGTATCCACTTTAACCACTTGGATTGCTTATACACATCATATGTGCATAAATGCAATTTAAGGAATTGATTCACCACCTTTGTTTGGTCATCCATCTAGAAAGAGGTAGGAGTAAGTACTTTATAATCAATTCTGGAATAGATAACCACAATATCTTACTTCTTTTATGAAATTACAGTTGTCAATAACACTTCAAAAATAGATGAAAAATTAGCCAAAACAATTCCAACTTACCATATAAGATGTACCTTGAGGGTTAGGGTAAGGGTCATACCTCAAGAGGGTAAGAGAAGCCACTAAATTAGTAAATTAGATCTGGAAATAACTAACTAGATATGGTTTAAACCCTTATCAGCCCTCAAAATAGATGGTGGACTTGCCTAAAAATTTCCAACAAATTTCCAACCCCCCAAGGGTCAATGCTAGGCCTTTTCCTTTCCTTTTTAGGTTTTCAAGGCTTGCTGATTTGAATGATGTACCTTTTGTATCTGTTATACCAGATCTGAAAAATGCCCTAGATAACACAAAACATGGAATATTTTTCAATATAACAATAGGAAAGATGTGCCCTTGGGAATTCACCAAGACACCTACTAGGGCACACTTTTCCAATGGAGCACAATTCCAAAATTCATGATATTTTTTTAAATATGATTTCTACATTTTTACGGTTTTTCCAAAAAAAAAAAATTATAATTTTGAAATATGTACAACAGATCAAATTTAAGAAGAGAACGGGGTTTAGTCCTTAACCATAGGGAAATAAGAGATCAAGGTTAATGTCCCTTTTCAATTTGGCTTTCAATATTTACCAATTAGAGAAAATACTAATAACCCTATATACGTCAAAGTAGCCTTAGCCTAATTAAGGCAAACAATGAACTTCTAGGCCCTGCTATGGAGATCTCCTTCAAGAGGAAAGTCTCCTCAAATAAGATTGACAAGATTCAAGTAAATCCCTAACTTGCCTTGCTTAAGGTGCACAATAAAAACATCAAACAAGAAAATTAAAAGATCTTACCAACATCCACTAAAAAAAGAGCAAGAGAAACCTTAGATCCTTAGCCGTGAGTTATAACAACCATTCTTTGAATCAACCTTGAGAGATAGAAAAACCCTAAAAATTCATCATAGATTGTTCTTACCTGCAAAATAAGTTTCCTGTTGAGATTGTACACCCATCAACACATTAATCAACACTTTCTGTAACTTCTCCTAGTGTATCAGCAATCTCTAGAACCTGTACAAAGTACAAGGGTATAAGTTCTAGGAAATGAAATGAAAGTATGCCACATATGAAATATATATAAAGACATCTTCCAAACAATGAAAACATATTATATGTTCATGCACAATTGTTTCCATTGGCATTCAGGTGCTTATTTTTCAATATCAAGAAACCCAGTTGCTTGGTCCTAGAAAACATAACTATTTCTCTTAAAACACATGTAGGAAACATTAGAAACATGTGAAAATTTTACTTTAAGAGAAGTGTTTTTGAGTGGTGGACTAAGGAATGATAGCATGAAAAAAAACACTACCTCTGATAACAAAAGGCACATTCTTCCAGATAAAGGAACTACAAATTTTTTCAGCTAGTGTTGCTAACAATATGACCAACATATAATTAATAGTGTTGTTCATTAAAATTTCTACTAAAGGACAAGGTTGTTTTAGAGGGTGTCAGGCACATGATTTCATAAAGTTGTCTATATGGAATAGAGATCCATCATGACGGCCCAGTATGTAGGAATTGTAGATGAAGGTGTGAAAATCTTGTTTATATCTGTTGTTTAAGCCATATAAACCTTGTTATATATAAGTAAAGATGAAAATACAAAGCATGTATGCTTTTTCAGATCACCATGTCAATGTGATTGAATAAAGATTGTGTAAAAATGCAAGAAAATTATGTTTCAAAATGAGCATAAGTGAGAGGGTATAAAATATGTTCAATAGGCTATGTTTTTGTATATAAATCAATAACATAAATGTGGGAATGAATTCACCATCTATATACCAAAGAAAGGATGCACAATAATACATATAATATACCTTATAAAGTGGCCAAAATTTATATCTCCAATACATAGGTCACATTGGAGATATCATTTTGTAAATAACACAAATTTTCTTGCATTACAACATCACACAAGTTTCCAATACACTTAGAAGTAGCCTAAGTTACTAGGATTTGGATACAAATACATATATGGATATGGCCACCAGATTTTTGAAAAGCCAAGATCCACATACGGTAGGGAAACTACAAATACAAAAATGTATAGCAATACTTTTATAATAAATAAATAGATAACATCTTTGAGAATCAAAATAATTCAGGAATCACAAGAGTAGACCTACATGTTACAAAGAGAGAGTTCTCGTACATATTACTAATAGCCATGCACGCACCTAATAATTTGATAAGTTCAAACCATCATTGATAATTGATAATTTTAAATATCATTTCAGCATGAACATGAAGCAAGTCATAACAACGTTTTTGTGAGCCACATCCACATGACTGTATCAACAACAAATCAAGTGGTTTTCTTGAAGTCTAGACAGGACTAAGTAATAGTGTGGGTGAAGTGAGGATAGATCAGATCTCAACATAAGACCATGACCATAATGATATATCAAATACCTTGAGAGAATACCTTGACATATCAAATATTGAGAGAATATCTTGACATAAGTATAGATCATACCTTGAATATGAATGGGGTTTAGGGATTTAACCTTTAGAAGTTTAGGGTTTTGGAAAAAAATCATTAAAAATAGTGTCTTTTTAGAGATTACTAGGTCAAAAAATCACTAGAAGTTTTCTTAACCGTTTCAAAATTGTAGGATTGGTTTCAATTTCCAAAAATTTCATTTCACCCACCACATGATTCAAATCATAAGTTCAAAATCCTTTTCCTTCTCCAAGGAATATTCTTCATGGTTGGATCTAGTAACATAGGAAGTAACTAATAACTAATATAATGTCTCAAGCTTGATGACCCTCGTGGTCTCTTTCCTGAGGTACTACATCTGTGCAACCAAGGTAAAGGTTGGAAAGAGCGAGAGGGATTCCAGGTAGGGAATGCTTGAAGGACATCACGAGTCTCTAACCATATTTTCTATTGAACCTTAGTACTTGTGCTTGTTTCACTCCTCTGTGCTCCAAAGAAAACATGATTACTAATTATTTTTGTTTTTATTATTTTGATGGGTAAATTTGGTAAACATATGCAAACAACCCCTTCCAACATGGTATTTATCATATTACAATGAAGCAGATACGTCTAGCAAATCATGGAGGTTACCTTTTAGATAAGATGTTGTGACCTGAAGTATTTACTCTGCCAAATTTACCCAGGATTTTCACCTTGTCCTAACTGCTTGAAACTACCTGCTTATGCAAGTGAGAAGGTTGATGAGGGTTGAACATGTATTTGGGGGGTCTGAAACTTGGTGGGGTGGGGTATTTTTTATTTTTATTATTATTTTTGAAAATCCATCTCATATTTCATTATTGAACATTGAATAATATAGAACACAATAAGAATTAGATCCAAAGCATGAGAATACATATTGTGCCTCCATACATAGGCATGGAGAGCTAGCATGGAATATTTTTTCTCTAAACTCAAGCAAATCTACATTTTTTCCTAAAATACCAATCCAAACTAAAATCTAAATAGACAACTCCAATAAAAACGTTGTGACTTCTCCCAGATGAAATGGATCAGTTGCCTCATTAGAAGTTGTATGTAACCACCTTTTCCATAAAACAGAGACGACTGACAATCTAAATTATATATTTTCATTAATTATAGTAAGTCACAAGAGTTGATTGACTATAGTGCTTTCCATAAAGCAGTTAACTTATTGATTGTCGTCATTTCTATACAATTGCATTATTTGTACAAAAATGTGACTTTTTTGTTATTCTGTATTAACTTTATTCATTTATTTTATGACTGGACACTCAAAAGTCTTTTGAAGGTTATTTTTCTCTTGTTTTCTATTGTCCTTTTTCACCTGTTGAAACCATAAATTTCAGTAATTCGAAATGTTTTATCTTTTTTGGTTCATACTCTTGACTTGTGTGCCATGCATTTATTTTTAGGTAGTTAAGCGTGCTTTATTTCTATGGAACAATGATCATATTTTAAATTTGATGTCACAACACCGATATGCATTATTGCCATTGATTTTCCCTGCTCTGGAGAAAAATATAAGAAACCACTGGAGTCAGCTTGTGCATAGCTTGAATTGGAATGTGAGAAGGATGTTGACGGATATGGACCACGAAATTTTCCAGGAATGCCAACGTAAGTACATCTATGACCCTATTATCATCTAAATGACCCTATATAAGATTAACCTTTATGACCACACTATAGTATACACTTTTTCATGTAAACAAATCAAATTATTCAACTCGCTAAACAAATATGATTTTTGTCATCATACCTACTATCATGGTCATAGTCCACTGGTTGACATCTATTTTATCCAACAACCTGCCAAGTTCTTTCTAGGGATCCTAATCTAAGGTTGCGTACCATTTCTAGAAGATGCCATGGAAAAATGAAGAGATGGAGACTACAAAATATTCCAAACACTCTAAACAACATCAAAAGATTACAAACATCTCCAGTATGCTATAAATGTGAAAAATCAGTACAAATAACAGCAGACAACCCAAGAATATCAAATATGAGTGAAAAAATACTCTGAAACCCAATAAGTTAAAGATGAAACCTTATTTTTTCCTTTTATATTCACCAACAATTCCCAAGGATAAGGACCTGGGTACTCCCACATTTTTCCATCTCCCCTACCAGGTTCTCCAACAACGAAGAGCCCTCCTTTAAATATGAATGTGAACTATGGAGTGAAAGTGAATGCCTAGTAAGTACCCGGTTATGTTTGAACCTTGAACTATGCCCATCTCAAATTATAATAACTCGTAGGCATCATAGTGGTTATGTGGATCAAACCTGACCAAAAAGCAATGGTCAACTTGTATGGCCATAAGAAAATGTGTGCATATTCCTCCTATTCCACATCACCCAGCATTGAACTTGGGGTGTGTGTATACCTTGCAAGCTTCATTTTCCTCGTTAAGCTCTCCAAAATTGTATTTATTTCCTTTGATTGTGGGTGTGATCTGTCTTGCACATAGAATGTATGAACCTTGTTGTTTATCTTGATCCAGCTGCACCCTTTCTTTGTTTTTAATCCCCTATCTTTCATCATCTTTCTCACCTCCTCTACTTTACCCCATTGTCTAGTAGTAGCATACATATTTCCCAACAATATATAATTTCCAGCATTTTCCGGCTCCAATTCAAAAAAGTCACCTTGCTACACATTCCCCTAACATTACATTGCAATGTATTTTACTAGATCCAAGTAGGGATCCCCACACACCAGCATTAGCCTGCACTGGCATAATCTTTACAAAGCTCTCTGCCTCATCCAGGTACCCAACACGTCCTAGAATGTCAGCCATGCATGAAAAGTGTTCCACTGTGGGTGTAATGTGATAATCCATGCTCATGGAATTGAAGTATTTCCACCCTTCTGCAACCAAGCCAGCATGGCTACAGGAAGATAGAAGGACAACCAAGGTAATATGATTTGGGTTCAAGCCTGCCTTTTGCATCTCATCAAAATTATTAAGGGCCTCTTTCCAATGTCCATTCATTCCATATCATGCAGTCATAGTAGTCCATGACACAATATTTCTTTCATACATTTTATCGAACACTTGGCGAGCAGCCTCTACGCTTCCACATTGACTGTACATATCCATAAGGGTGTTGCCTATAGGAACATTATATTCAAACCCAAGTCTAATAATATAAATATGGACCTCCTTTCCCTATTTCAGATCTGCTAGGAGACTGCATGCGGGAAGAACAATAGTAAGGGTGATTAAATTGGGTTTGGTGCCATCCTATTCCATTTGACCAAATAAATTCAATGCCTCATTCATAGACCTGCACCGTGCATTCCCGGCAATGATGGAAGTCCATGAGACCACGTCTCTCTCACACGTATTGTCAAACACTTGGTGCACTAACACTATTCTTTGGCACTAAGCATAAAATGTTACGAGCACATTGCCTACGAATAAATTCGACTGCAACCTATTTATAATTATGTGGGTATGAATCTATTTGCCATGTTGAATATGTGCTAACGCAATGCATGCTTTGAGCACACTGGAGAATGTATAATTCTCTGGCTAAATGCTTGCCTCATGTAGTTGGAAATATATTTGTAAGGCGTCTTCCCATAGCTCATTCTGAACACAACCCTTAATCATATCATTCCGCAAAAAGGCATGTTCCTGATTTGATGTTGTTTTCTCGAATACGAGGCGTGTGTCATCCAAACTCTGAAACATGGCATACATGGCCACTAGTTTTCCAGCTAAAAGGAGGTTATCCTTGATGCTTCTATGAAGCATATGGTTGTGAACTCTTTTACCTTGTGCAAGGGATTTGGTGTTAGTGCATACCTGCAATAGATATTTGTAGACATCGGGATCCATAGGAACGCCTCACTACTCCATCGCATACAAGGAATCCACTACCTCCCTTACTCGCCCTTTGCACAAGGGATTTGGTGTTAGTGCATACCTGCAACAGATATGCATAGACATCGGGATCCACAGGAACGCCTCGCTGCTCCATCGCATACAAGGAATCCACTGCCTCCCTTACTTGCCCTTTTCTACATAACCCACTGATTTTTGTCACAAAATATGGCTTGTTGTTGCTTTTTATTTCTGATTGAATATTAATGACTTCATCTGGTCTATATCTGGATTGGCTTGTATAGGTTTTGGGATTTTCTAGTGCCACTATTTCCATTGGAATGGAATTCTACCAAACTAGAGAAATAGCAATAGACACGTGTTTCAATAAAATTATGATTACTTAAATGACATGACCAAAACCATTAACCCAAAATGCTAATAATGAACTCCATAGATGTTGAAACATTCAAATAATATTTTCATTACTGTAACATGATATCCATGTTAAGTAACTTCTAAAGATATGCCCTTCTTGATGGCCATGTTAAGTAACTTCTAAAAATATCCCCTTGCTGCATTTCACCTCATTCTTCTTCCCAAGGGGCCTCTCTGCATTTCACCTCCTTTCACAATAAATTACCTACGTACTTGCAAAAGGAAAACCAAATCCTATATTTTGAAGACCAAGGTGACCAACTTGACATGCTAGAGACCACAGATAAGCTCATCTAACTAGAGTATAACCAAAGGAATTTAACCAACAAGTTTGGATAATTTTCTTCTAATAAATATATTGCTATGTTCATGTTTCCCTCTAACCGCACTGACTGTTTAAGTGGTCTAGAAGGGTTTCAGGATTCATGAAATTACTCTTAACTCTGTGGATATATCTCAACTATAGAGTACACCCTCTCTAGAAGTCGGATTTCTTCCCTGTTCACTGTAGAGATCGAGTATATGTTTTTACAAACACTTTGCATACACTAGGTTGTAACGGACTGTAAGTAATTTGGCCTGTGACTTTGAAAAATAGTTGTAGTGTATATTGTTGAATGTATCAGTAGTTGTTCAGTCCTTATGATGATTGTCCTTAGATGGTTTAGAAGGAATTTATTATAGCATATCTAACATTTACCATCCACAACATTTAATCTTGCAAAATAAAATGCTACAGTAATAATATAAAGCATAAATCAGACTTTTAATGCCAAATTTCCAGATCTAGATTTTACTCAAAAATAAGGTGAATAAGGTGAATGTTGGGTCGACACTATGACCAGTCGTATCTTTCCTACTTGATTTTACTTATGTGCATCATATTATCTTTTTCCTTAATGAATACCAGATTAATTACCTCAAGCACATTTAAGGAAGATCTGGGTTTATACAACCTTTTGGATTCCTTCCTTCGTCGGGCATGAAAATATTGGGTTGTTGCATAATTGTATGCTTGACTTAGTAGCCTCAAACAATGTGATGCCCCTCAATGTTATGAAGAAGTTTGGCCTGCAAATATCCAGACCTTATCAAATTATGTGTGCTACGGACTCAAGGAAAATCAAGGTCCATGTATTGATCAAATACTTACAGGTAAGACTTGTTGCATACTTGGATGTTGGTTTTTTTATGGATAGTTGTTGTCATTGATGTGCCAGATCCAAGGGGTATGTTTCTCTCTAGGAAATGGGTAGCAAATTTAGGAGAAAGCATTCAGTTGGAAAAAGTTATAAACCTAAATACTATGTTCATTGAGATCTGTATTCCCTTAATTGCACATCTTCACAAGATAAATAGTTAATCGCCACAAGGAGATAATCTTTACCTTATAAGTGTGGAAAACTAGTGATGAATTCCATAGATAGCTCTTCTCACTTATGGTTGGTGTTACAATATATATATATATATATATACCACTTCATTGATGGACTATGACCTTCTCTAGTAAATAATTTGTTAATACCCCCTTTACTAGAAATATTTTGTTGCTTGCATAAACTTGTGATGAATTTCTATGGAATATCCTTTTGCAACAGACTTGCTTTATGAAACTGACAGCTTGGATGTACATACTTGTAATTCTTGTTTTCAATTATCCTTTATTGCGTAGATATAATTTGTTGGACATCCAAGATGTATAACTTTTTTTATCCATTTTAATTTGATTTTCTCTCTATAAAGTAACAAGTTCATTTGTATCCATGTTGAAAGGCATTAGAATTGCCTCTTGAAGAGTCGTAGTGAAATTTGTGGCAAGTTATCAAACCATCTGCTAACGGTCTGGGCTTGTAGGCTCCTAGAATATCTACAAGGAAATCAGCACAAGGAAATAGTCTAACCAAAAAGGCTTCAAATCGATCCCACACAGAGATGATTCTATCCCCGATTTGTTTGGGATGGCTAGATTCTATGGATACGAGGCCTCAGCTAGAAAAAGGGTTTTTATATCTAAGTGATCTACTCTTCCCCCAAGGAAGATCTGAGAATGCTTAAAGTAACTGTATTCTAGAGTAACTGTCAAAGAAAACTTAAACAGTGTTTGAAATAGTTTTAGGAAGGACAATTGTAATATATGATGGATAACATGAAACTGATTACTCAACGTATAGAAATATAAATTGAGTTCTCTTTCCTTAACCAACTTCAAATAAAACCAAACAATGTAAATTCCAATACTTTATCCAAAGTGTTATAAGAGTACAACATGTCCTATTAGGTAATACCAATTGACAAATTAGTATTAGGGATTAGTAACTACTTATCAGTTGCAGAATAGAGAATGTGAATTAAATAAAGACATTCATTCAATGCACATTTAATGTGTAAAGACTGTAAAGAAAAATCAATACATAAACTAACACACCCAGTAGATAAGCAACCAATAATAAATATGCCAAATAGATAGAAGAAAGAATAAAATTCATGGAAAACATTCAATGAACAACCACATAACATGGCATAAACAACCGTGCAATTGTATTCAACTTGCAAAACATTACACAGTTCAAAATTACAAAGCTTTCATGATATGAGCTTGGTAGTCTCCTCTCCTATATAGTTCTCCTAGGATTAATCCACTAGTTCCCCCCTTAATTAGGAAATACCCTCCCTTTAAATAATATTACAAAATCTACAAATAAAGAAGGTTCCCAAGATATGGTATTACAAGGTATTTCAGTTTCATGGTTTTCCAAGGGTAAAACACCACTTGGAAAAAGCATCCATTAAATCTTGGATGTCTTTAAACTGAACATTATCTAAATGTAATTTAGCTTTACATATTAAGGATGTGGTATCCTTTTTCTTGATCTTCGTCAATTCTTTGAGGAAGAGATCAATCCTCACTAATGAGGCGAGAGGTGTCTTAACCCAGTGCTTGATTTCCTCCATAGTAAGCCGAGCCATCTCAAAAATATGCTCCTTCTCTTTGGAAAAATCGCTCCCAATATGCTCCAAATTCAATTTTGGAGGCATGGCCTCATCAATAGGATATAAGAGCGGTATATGCAGATACCCAAGCAATGTTTGTAAGGAAAACCACCTCCTTTTTAGGCCACTTTCCCATCTTTGATGATGGATTCCACCAGATCACAAATTCCTTCCCATGTTTCAATAGTCACCTCGATTTTCGTAAGCTTGAGTTTATCTAGGATTGGAAGATCTTCTGGTCTGTCTTTGATGTATTTCTGCCAGTTTATAATGCAATCCTAAGCTACGGTTGCTTCATTTCTTGTTTTGTGATGCTCATGGAGAACATCTTACAGATGCTCAAATTAATTATACAACTCCTGCATCTCATTGAATCCTTTATACATATTAATCATGCCTTGATGAAATTTATCATGTATTTGACATGCTATTAATGAAATTGATCATGTATTAAACTCCTCTCCAGTAAATTTGGAGAAGGAAGAGGTAGTAGATTCAAGTTGGAGGTATTTGATTTGTTGTTCAAACATGGAAATATTGTCTTCCTGCTACTCAGTTAAGAAATATTCTTTCTCAAGTTGCTTCTTCAGATAATATTTTTTTCTTTGAAGTTGATTTAACTTCTCTTCGTATTCATCTTTGAGAAGTTGAATTTTCTTCCTGGGGTGTACCTCATCTTGTGCTAGTTCCTTTTTGGCCTTTTGCATCTCTTGTTCATTGTCTTTGAATTATTTGTTCAGCTAAGATACTGAATCAAAATTTTCCCCAGCAAAAGCCCCCATGGCAACTGTTGTATCCAGGGCTCCTTGTTTGGTTTTGGAGGAGTCCCTTTTCCAAATGATCTGGATAGGGGCTGGCACCTTCTTTACTGTGCCTTCCCTTGTCCTCTTAGCTCCCTTCTTAAACTACAAATTTATCCTTCCTGCTCCAAAAGTACTTCCCCAGAGAAACCACTGCATCCTCGCCAAAATATTCCATCTCCTATGTAGTCAAGATAGTTCCCTCATGAACAGTCACTATAGGCTCAGGTTGGTAAGTTTGAGGAATGGGGACTTCCACACTAAGGGCTGAGATAGTAATAGGAGGCATAGGAATAATAGGTGTAAGGGATGAAGCAATAGAGGTGGTGATAGGTATAGAAGTTTCATGAGAATAAATTTTAGATAAGGAAGGATTATTTAGTTGTGGAAAAAAATAATGTAGGGATGTTGGGGTGGTGTGGATTCTAGATGATGTTGAAAGAATAGGTGAAGTAGAAGGGGAGATAGAGCTAGGTGCCTCTATCAATATCAAGGGTGTGCTAGTAGTAGCCAAAATATTTTGAGATAAATTGATCTTAAAATAATAAAGTTGAGGAAATGATGAATAAAAAATACTCCTAGATAACTGGGTGGTGGAAATGGATGAGTTCACGGAAGTAAGAAAATTAACAGGGCAAGTAGAAGGACTATTTTCCTCCTCCAAGTCACTATGTATTTCATGTATCTCAACATTTGTTAGGGTAAACCTTGACTCGAGATCGAGTCAAAGGTGGTTAGGTCTAGCACATGGTTTGGGCACATGGTTTGTTGTAGCCCATGGTATTGTCCCATGGTATTGCATGTGATTAAGCCTTTATAAGCCTTGAGGAGGCTCCATTGTAATTGTAATGGATGTGGGCATTGTATTGTACTGGAAGAGAGACTATGAGAGCGTGAAGAGGAAATGCATCGGTTTTGCTGCAGGGTGTATCCCTTCATCTTTCTGGACTACAATAAAAGGACTAGCAAATTTCTTTGTGGATGTAGCCCATCGTTTGGGTGAACCACGTTATATCTGTGTCTCTTTGTACTGTTTTAATTTGTTTTGCATCTTGTTTATAAATTTAACTGTATATCTATTATTGCTTTGCGGTCATGTCTTCTAACAACATTGGCTTGAGGCAAAGGTTCTACCTGCTGAATTGGAGGATCTCACAAGATCTATTGTTCAGGCTGCTCCACTCTTTAAATTGCTTGTGGTGGAGGATAAGGGATTTCTTCTTGTTGTTGAGTCTAAGAAATTACCTCATGAACCTTTTTCTTCTTTGGTGGAGGTTGATACACATCTTCCTGTGCCTCTATCTCTTAACTAAGATTATCTAGGCCTTTCTTGAATTCTGTCAATATCTATAATATCTCCAATGTGGAGGAGGGTTGCGGTTTCTTGGGTCCTTCCAGAATAGATTTAAATTTATCCTTAGACTTATCAGGGTTAGTAGTGGAAGAACTGGCTAAAGATTCCTAAGCCTCCTTTTCTACATTCTTCTTGTGGGAATCCTCTTGCACTTGCAACTGGAGCTGTCTGAAATGTAGGGTAGAGGTCTTTAAATCCTTTTGATATTAGAATATGTGGGCCTTTTCTAGAGGATTGGTAATCCTGCCCACTACTTCTGAAAAATAAACAACCCCTCTATATATTGAGTCATCGGGAATATCCTGATGGGAATAAGCAAATTTAGTGTGCTCCTGCACAAAATGATTAGCTAGCTAGGACTTGGGATCATGCATTCTTTTGGGTTCTTCCCCTAGATTCATTTTTGCTATAGCCTTTCCTAGGAAAAAAACATGAGTGGATTTATGCAATGTCAAAAACCCCAAACTCAAAGGGAACTTAAGCCAACACTTCCTCTTAGATGCATCAAGATTTAGGAAGGCTCCATCAACGACAGTGTGATATGCTATTTCCTGCAAAACCATCTTGTCCAGGACTATTCTTGGCAGTATGTGAACTGTATTTCTGTCCCAAATACAAATGTAGGAGAAATATTCTCCTACATACCGATAACCCATGTGATATATTAGAGCTCTATCTCCCTATGAAAAGGTCGAGGAATCTCCCCTAAATATCCTCTAGTACATAGACCTTATGAAGTGGTCACAAATATCATAAATTCGGGGAATAAAATTGTCCTCCCACATATCCTAGTAATATATGCTACTAACAGGGAATTCTTGGTCCAATTCCAGCCTATGGCTAGGAATAAAGAAGTAGCACCGAATACGTCCATCACATACCCCGACATGTAGAAAGATGGCTTCCTTGAGGCCAAAATTGTTGGAATAGGGTCCCGCAGCTACAGAAGAAACTGCTATTTTGACGGATAGACAGTTTTGGTGGAGATATAAGAGGCAGAGCTACGACACTGTAGCAGGTTTCTAGCTACATATCAGAGCCAGAAACCATGACGTAGAAGACAGAGAAGTCAAGGAAGACGACGGTACCTGAGCGGTCGAGAAGAGAGAGCTCACCCACTGCATTGAAGGCAGCGGCGGAAGACAGGAGGGCTCAGCTACCCTCATAAAGGAAAAGGAGCAACGAGGCCGAGGAATTGAAGATGAAGGACAGAAAAAGGGAAGCAGCACCGGTACCCATGGTCAGCGCTGGGAAGCATGGAAGACTGCAGGAAGTTGTGGTGAAGGGAAGCAGCGCCGGTACCCATGGTCAGCGCTGGGAAGCATGTAAGACTGCAGGAAGCTATGGTGAAGGGAAGCGGTGCATAGTACCCATGATCAGCGCCGGGAAGCATGGAAGACCGCAGAGAGCTATGGTGTGACGGATAGCGGCTACCTCAAAGTACAGATATGCCAACTGTCACTAGTTAGGGTTTGGGTTACTGTTGGGACAGGCCCACAGTGGTGTAATGGAGAGACCTTCGGGGCGCCTATAAAGGGATATATTTTGTATTGTAAAAGGGTTGGTTAGATAATGAAGGCATTGTAGACAGTAGAGACAGTAAGTTATTAGACCGTATAAGCTGTGTAGAATCCAAGCTCTAGTTTTGTTATTAGCTGTAGTATCTTACTGTAACCAGTAGCTGGCTCATAGAGCATGCATGTAATGATCCACAGGGATCGACAGAGAGGGAAGAGTATATTGTAAGAGGTGCAATATAGAGGTAGAGAAGAGATCTAAGAGAGAAGATCTTAAGCTGCATATGCGGTGCAGCAGAACTGTGTTTACCTTCCTCTGAGCTATAATAGAAACATAGTTCTGTGGACGTAACTTCCATCCTGGAGGTGAACCACGTTAAAATCGTGCGTTATGTGATTGCTTTGTGTGTTGTGTTTATTTGGTACATCTGTCAGTTATTCTATGCGCCTTGTTTACAGTTTAATGTATGTATGCGTTGTTCAGTTCGTAGTAATATAGAAGGATAGACATAAGTTGAAGTCGTTGCCATGTTGTATGCGGGTTCATTTACGCTTTGCTTGAAACGGTCACTAGTCGCAGTGTTAAACAGCCTGTTATGTTGAGTCTTGCAAGTCGACATGAACAACGCTAAGTGCGCTGAGCAGCAGGAGTAGGGTATCGCAAGGAGGCGATACCACACCGGCAGAGGAGCTATGGTGCGCGATACCGTAGGCTACGGACTTAGCGTTGGGAGGAAGTTACGTGTCGCCTAGTGCGTGGCGATGCGGTAAGGCTGGAGTCATTGCGAGTCAGTGGAAGTTGCGCGGCGTGGAAAGGGACCGCACGACGGGGAGAGAGAGATCTCACGACTAGAAGAGCTGCGAGATGAGGAGATCGCACGATGCGAGCAGAAGGGTCGTGCGATGCGCAGAGAAAGAGGCCTCGTGGCTAGCAGAGCTACGAGTCGCAAGTAGGATGCCACAGAACCTGGTCCAAGATGCTTGAGTCCTTGGCCAACCCATTAGAATCACTTTGGGTGAGACTTCAGCCCGCTTCGCGGTCTGTCGCCGAAAGGGCCAGTGAGCTAGGGGTGTTGTTGGTTAAATACAGTAAACCCGGGTCTGCCCATGATAGACAACAAATTTTTTTTGATACTTTTCATTTGCTACCTTCAGAGTCACTGATAGAATATGAGCCCAATTGAATGATTCCCTTGTAATCAATATGTAATGGGATATGGGAGCCCATTCAATCTTGAATTCAATGCAATTGAGTATACCATACAATCGGTAAAACATAGCCGCTAGCAAAGAAAATGGCTCCCTAAACCACGAGATGGGGTAGACCTTCTCTGCCTTGGGGATAAACTTTGTAGGGTTATCCATCCAGGATTGTATTACTTCCTCATATTCGAATTGGGTTACGGATGCATCAAGAAATTGGGTCGTGAGGAGCTGTTGAGGAGTTCCAAAATCCTATGCTCTGGCGAATACATCTGGGTGAAATGAGATTGCCGGATTTTGAAGGTGGACGTCAAACAACCCTTATTTGGGGCTTTCATAGTTAAGTGCCCACTTGACCGGGCCTGTATACATCATGAACGAGGACTTGTAAACAAAAATTTAATGAGGAATGAAAAGAAGATCTTAAGAAGAAGGGTGATCAATTGTCTAAGATGCAATAGGCTTAATGAATCACTCATTAAGAAGGTTAAGAACTTAAAGCAATGTGTTGAGGCCTCAACAACTCCCCAATACCGTTGACTTGGGGGCCCTCCTTTTAACTTTTTAAAATCAAATATTTAGGTTGCTTTGTCCATTTATTGTATCCTCTTGATTTTAATTCATTGAGTATTTGATGTTTGAATGAGTGATTTGTGCTTAACTACCTAATAGTTTCTTCCACTTCATATTGCATACAGGATGATGGTGATGATGATGGAAATGATGATTATGATGATGATGATAATGATGAGGATGATGATGATGATGATTTCAATAATGATGAGGATGATGGTGATGATGATGGACATGACGACGACGATGATGATGATGAGGATGGTGACAATGATGATGGCAATGATGATGACGATGGCGATGATGATGCTAATGATGATGATTGTGATAATGATGTCGATGATGATGATGATGATGATGATGATGATGGTGATGGTGATGATGATGCTAATGATGATGATGATGATGAGGATGATGATGATGTTGAGGATGATGGTAATTATGATCATAGGTCAATAATGTTGATGATGATGATGATGATGATGATGACAATGACCATGATGATGGTGTCAATGATGATGATGATGATGATGATGATGATAATGATGGTTTAAACATAACTAAATATATGTAAACATAATACATTATGCAACAAGATGTTCTCATGACATATTACCTCCTAGAATCCAACATTTCTACAATGTCATTCAGATTATTCATCCTTGTCATCGTCGGAGTCATCATCATCCTCTTCATCCTCATCCTCATCATGGACATCGTCATCGGCATTATTTCAGGGATTTGTACATGGAAAGGACTACCATGTACATGGAATAGGTGTAGTAAATGGAAGTGAATGGAAAGGACTACCATGTACATGATGATGATGACGATGAAGACGATGAAGACAATGATAATGATGAAGATGAGAGGGTATGATAAGATATGAGAGATTTGATATTTTATGTTTAATTTCATTTGTCTATTGGTTTTTCCATGTTATGTTGATAGCATGAATATTTCATAAAGTGATAGAGAATGATGAATTGAAATTACACGCCGCTTATATTTGTGGTAGTTTTCATCTGCCTATGTTTATTGTGTTAGAAGTTCCATATTAGACCTAGTACTAATTAGTGGTATCATGATGATGATGATGATGAAGATTTTGAAGATATTGATGATGATGATGATGATGATGATGATGATGATGATGATGAAGATGATGATGATGATGAGGAAGATGGTGATGATGATGATGATCATGATGATTACGATATTGATCATGATGAAGATGGTGATGACGATGATGATCATCATCATGATGGCGACGATGGTGATGATGATCATGATGATGATGACAATGATGATCATGATTATCATGATAATGGCAACGATATTGATGATGATGATGAAGACGATGATGATGAAGTTAAAGATGATGATGATGATGATGATGATGAAGATGATGCCGGCGATGATGTTGATGATGATGACGATGATGATGATGGTGGTGACAATGATGAATATGATGACGATGATGATGATGGTGATGTTGATGTTGATGATGATGATGATGATGATGATGATGATTATGATGATGAAGGTGATGATGATGATCATGACAATGTTGATAATCATGGCGATGATGATGATGATGACGATGATGATTATGATGATCATGATGATCATGATGATGATGATGACAAGGATGATGATCATGATCATGAAGATGGTGACAATGATGATGACAATGAAGATGATGGTCATGATGAAGATGATCGGGATGATGATGATGATGATGATGAAGATGATGATGATGACGATGATGATGATTAATGTGATGGTGATGATGATGATGATGATGATGAAGATGAAAATGATGATGAAAATGATGATGATGATGATGATGTTTTTTAATGATGATGATGAGTAATTGAGGATGATGACGATGATGATGGAAATGATAATAGCAACAATATGGAACTTTCATCACAAGAACGACGGAGCATAACTTTTCTTCGCAATATCGACATTTTATGTTCATGGAAATAATGACAATAAAGAACTTTCATTGCACAAGTGACGGAGCATGAAATTATGTTGAAAAAATGACGTTTTAGGTTCACCACAATAGCAACAAAATTAAACTGCCGTCGCACTAGAAACGAAAGTCGGGATATTTTTCAAAATTTTCAACAAATTAAAACTATTTTTCCACAAAAGCAATGATTTTAACTGTTTCATGGCATACCTTTGTGGGAGTTTTGACCCATATGTAGTAGTGCTATATGCCCGTGACATGTAAGGACATGGCCGCATAATGAATGTATCAACAGTCATCTTGTAAATTCATAAAAGGTAAGCATGCATCAATCACATCATCACAATGCTACTTCACTTTATTTCCTTTTCTTTATCTAACCATATTCAACTTTTAGTGCATTTTTGCAACATTTGTATGGACCTGCATGCATATGTTTGAGGCTTGCGGGCATTTTATAAGGTAGTGCAGGCATTTTATCAGTCCAACTAGCCTTTTCAAATTGGTTATGGGAATTTCTCAACAAGCTACGAAAATGTTTCCAAATCAATTGCTTATCCAATTTGGAGAATTGATGTAAATGTATTTTTCAACTTAAATGTGGCCATATTTAACTAGTTATGATCATTTTTAGTGCACCTATGATTCCATGATCAAGCATACAATTGAAACAAATCAAAGACTTATGGAAATTCGTCTCGATCCGAGTGGTCTTACAATATAGTTGAAGAATATCTTTATAAGTTGAGGCTTTTCATAACAGCTTTACTTTAGCTGTACCTGTCAAGTGTTTAAATTTATCATTGAAATGCTCGTGAGATCTAAGGACATGCCCACGTAATAAATGTATCAAATGATCTAGTAAATTCATAAAAGGTAAGCATGCATTAATGACAACATCACAACATTGCTTCACTTTATTTGATTTTTTTTATCTAACCATACTGATCCCCATATCAATATGTAGACTAATTTCTCCCCCTGAAACCTTTTTGATCTGTTCATCTCAATATATTTAATTTGTCTCACATATATCTTCATAATCAATGAAAAGTAATATCTCACAAATGTAGATTTTTGCTACAAGGTGTTCGCATGCTCTCAACTAATAAGGAACTTGGTGCATCTAGTTGTTTAACCAGTGGTGCCAAATACTAGTAGGCTTGGTGAGTTGTTTGAGACTAGCTAATTGTGAGAGACACCACATTTCAGAAGGGGTGCACCACCAGAGAAGATAGACACTAGTCTTTAGCAAGTGTGCATAGCGTAGACCTTCCATGTAGGTCTATATAAGTGTCCATGCAGGCTTCACACAAGTCTCAAAATTCAATGTTGGTGGGTAACATATGGAGGTTGGTGAGTTGTTTGAGACTAGTTATTTTACCCTAGAATTCGCAGCAAATATTGTACTTCAAATCTAGGCATACCTCTAGGCTCTTACAATGATGTTCGTAGGAAATGAGTATTAGAGACTAAATGTCCTCCTCTAAACTGTATAGGATTAGCATATATATTTCAAGCACATAGCCTATTACTTATTAGTATAGGATTTATTTAAGTCTTGATAAATATTATTAGGAATAAAAATGAGAAAATGGCATACATGCATCCTCAAAGGATTGAGAAACATTCATCCAACCCAAATCTCTTAATTTCAATGGAATCCTTCTATAATATCTTACCTCCATTTTCCTACCTCATACAACTTAACAAGTGCAATATTTCAGCTCTATGTTACTCTACCTTAGAATTTGAAGTTTGAACCATTCCCAGCCTAGAAGAAATGTCATTGTCATGCTCAACAATCAATAAATCAAGTTTGAACACTCGGTTTTTCGATAGATGGGCTATATTCAGAATGTCTCCTAATGGTAGCATCTTCATTGGATGGCATAAATGTAGTAAACAATATGCTCGAAGGTATGAATCGGCCCTCACAAAATCACCTTCTAAGCTGCCAAAACATACAACTTCAAAGAATAATTTTTTTATATATAAAACTTCTCAAATTACTAATTTGGATTTATTTTCTATTATGAATGGATTTCTAGAGGCCAAATCTTGATTTCATACTATCTTTTTCTCCCATATCTTCAAAGAATTCAAATTTCCTAAACCATTTTGAAATTAGTAATCATGGTTGGAGATCTTAATATTTGGAAACTCTATTGTCTTTTTTCTAGTAAAGGTGTTTTGAAAGTTTGGACATTTTTTAAATGGAATGTTTTGTTAACCAGAAGACTATAATAAGTAATTGCAGTCTTGGTTGAAGGAAATTATATGTTTTTGTGAAAGATGTTTAAGGCTAAGTAATGCATATTTAAACACAGGCTCGCTTTGATATGTGGATTTATGGTTTCTCTTACATGTACAAGAAGTTAACATAGGCTGCCTTAGTTTCCTAGATTGGGATATGCCTCTATTTTATTGTTGATTCAAAGTGTTTTAATGTTTGTTGTTGCTTAGAAATGCTCCCAACGTGCCCAAAACTTTCATACACTAATGCATGGGTGCTCAAAATTGGAAATTAATCCTCAAATTCAACCTAGAATTATGAATTAGGCCTATTGTTTCTGAAATTAATCCGGATTTTAAAATGTCACTCTTCATTACTGATTAGATACACAATCATGGAGAATTAAGAGTGCTTTCACACCCGGGTTTTCCCAGACTTGATGGATCAAACTTGTTGTTGCTATTCATACAGATTGGGTTGCTAAGATTTGAGAAATTAATGAATAGAATGCTTCTACAGGTTTCTTGTATGCCCAGAAAGCTTCAAAAATCCTTGGTGGACACCCATGAAATATAGGTAGTAACATAAACATGATATTATATAGCATTCATGGAGTCTTGGCATGTGTTTCTATAATAATTATCTAATGATATTAACAAGATCTTACTCATATATCCCGCATACATGTTATACTCATGACATTGTTGATGCAAAAAATTGATGCCACATGGCCTTTTTATTATTGGTTTCTAAACTATCAATGCGAGTAGTGACCTTCAAGTTATACATATTACATTGAAATTAATTTTCAACATCAACCATGTAAAACCAAATACACAATATTATGAGTAAATAAAATTCCTCACATTACAAACCAAAAAAGATTCATTGACTAAATGCAAACTTTTAATTAGTTTACAACATCTGTTGTTGGATCTATTACAATCAGGCTTCTGACATCTTAATATGAATACTCTATAACTCTCTATGATCCAATGATGAATGGGACAATTATTTATTCAGAAGGAATTATTAGAGACATTTAGGGGAATGAAATATGATAAGTTTTTGGTTGGTTCCTACCAAGGGATCATAAATAAATAAATAAACTAATTAGATCCAAGATCATAGTTGAAGGAAATACTTTTTGGCCTACTAACAATCCCAAATAATTCAAGGTTAAAGGCTTATTGGTTCCTTGTATATCTGATAGTGTAAAAATTATACAAAACATATACAATATGCATTTGAAATGATTACAAACTAATCTCTCCTTGAATGACCTCATTGTTGGCGAGATACTTTGGTTCAATGTTTCAATTTTTATACGAAGGGGAACCAAATTATGAAAGTTCCATCAACAAATTTCTCTTTCAAGTTAGTACCATTGGAGTATGTTAGGATATGAGCTTTTCAATTGTGATACGATGGAAGAGAATATACACATAGAACTTCAGCCTAAACGTGAGATATGTAGATGCTAAATTTCACTACACATGGAATTTTAGGAAAGCTTTTTGGCGTGTTTCTTTTGGAGATAAGATTACAATTGTTAATTTTTCAAAACTTTCCACCTAGGGATTTTTTTTGTTAATTATTATATTTGACTCTTGCAGGCTCTCGAGTTTTTTTTTAAATCGTGAATAGACATATCTAAAATCTTGTGCTTCAATGGCACTATGACTATTTGTGATATATGGGAATTTTCCATCATCCTTTAGGAGCACAATCTTACTCATATTTGAAATTTCCCACATTCAAAGTATGAGGTTTAAAAATATTTAGAACATCAGGTGTTAAAGAAAAATTTATATGTTGAACTATGTGGCCACCATTTCCTTTTTTGTGTTCAACATACTAGATATGACCACCCATTATCCTTTAGAGTGTCTAGTTACCCATTAGAATCTCAATGATTACCTATAAACTAGCAATAGTTTTTTTTTATAATTCAAGCAAATTTTCAACCTTAAACCAACAACCATCACCAAAACTTGAACCTAAAACATCTTGGTTCATATCTAATTCTTCAAATGAAACCTCTACTCTTCTTCCTATATATAATTAAAGCACAATCAATAATATGCATTTTCAATGCAATATCAATTATGTCAATTTGTTGAGGTTCATAATTAGTAGTTGTTTTCTTTGAATGCCCTTTTGCAAAATATGTGGAAGTTTCTTGGATGTGAAATCTCTTCAATAATCAGTTCACATAGTTTTGGGATTCTTTGTGAACTCCTCAACATTAGATTTCCCTTTCAAAGAAAAAAATCACCTACAGTTGTGGCAAGAAAAATCATTAAATAGAAGTTACCTTGCACCAACAAACACATGTATTTACATGGTCCAAGTACAAGTCACAATCCAACAGAGGTGTGAGCATCTTACCAAAAGACATTGTAGGTTTTAGGGCATCTCCTATTCTCATTTTCTCCTGTCAATTTCCCACGCCAAAAGAGAATTCCCCATTTTTCATCCACACCAGAAGAGGATTGCATGTGGAGGATTGTCAGTGCCAAGACATAGTTGGATAATGCATGAAGACTAAATAGCTTATGCAAAAAATGTGTCGAAAAGGTGATAGCCTCAAGAACTAGTAATTTTGGAATGATGATGATTGTCATGTTTAAGTCCTACATATCACAGAGGGTAATGAGAGAGGTGCAAATTCTAGAGAGGATATGGAATAATCCACATCTTCCACTGGGACGACTAATTTTTTAATCAAATATTTTTTTCCCAAAACCTAAAAACAAATTTAAGAAAAATAATGTTGGAGCTATACATAGTTCTATTCTACAAAGTAATCATCCATTTTTAATTTTAAGAGAGCTACATATAACACCAATAGAAACCTGAAATATTTGAGAAAAATACAATTACGGAACTCTAAATCAAGCTACAAAAAAATAGATTTTAAGCAAAATCTGGAGAGGGAACTAGCTCAATCCCCATGTTTAATCTAAAGGACCATGCATCAATTATCCCTAACCTGATTGAACTAATGTGCTAAACGATTGTGCTAAATTAGGGTTATGGATACTCCATAAATAAAAAATGAAATCACCAAATTTCTCAACATTGTGAGGCTAGTGCAGTCTCCTCTGCTAGCAATTTGTCCTCTACTCGATGTTGGAAGGAATGGGGAATAACATGGTCTCCTCTACTTGATGCTCGACATATTGATGACTAGCACAATATCCACAGTCTCCTTAGTATCCTATGATCGACGCTCGATGAAACGAGGTCTAGCTTGAATCTTTGAACTATTATCTTTCCTGCCACATAATATTTTAGCGAGAAAACACCCTTCAACAATGAATTTTTGGGGATTCTAATCCTGGTCCATGACCTAGAATACCCTCTTTTGACTATGTTGTGACCTTCCTAATGCCCGCTTAACTACATTGTGACCTGTGTAACCCTTCTTAGACTGGGTCGTTACCTGTGTGACCCTTCTTGGACTGGTCTATTGGATTTGAAACAAAAAATGGAATGAAATCAGTCACAAAACGTCAAATGAAATGGTAAGTCGTAAAACTCCACATATGGTTAGTCCCGAAACTCCACATATTCATGTTTAGAGAATGGGTTAGGTGAATGACTTAGTTTATATTTCTCTAACATAGTTTTATTTTTTGTGATTTACCTTTTGTTGGTTCAATAGCCTATATTTTATTTTTATAGTTTTTTTATGTTGCAGGAACACTTAGTACTTTATGTAATCCTCATTTTTCAAATAACTTCGTCCTTGTATATTTTAGGATCTTTTTAATGCCTAATTTGAATTAGCCATACTTTGGGTAAAATGACATATCTAGGAGATTATATCTTTGTGGTTAAACATATAGTGTGAAAAATGTTCAAAATAGCATGTCCTTTGTTAATAAATTAAAATTTACTTTTGATTTTGATGGCATTAATTTATGTAGAAATGATGAAGCAAACTTTTCATTATTTTTTATTATTATTTGAGTCTTTGCATTATTTATTTTATTTTTTATTTCTTACTTTTAATTTTTTATTTCGTCGCTATTTCAACGAGCTATTGTCGCTATAGCGACAATTATCGAGGATTAGAACATTTTTTTTCAAAATTTTTGTTTGTTTATCCACAAATATTTCAATTTTAACTTATTCGTGACAATAGTTTGTGGAACTTTTGAGCCATATGTAGTAGTGGGACATTCAAAATTCATTTTTTTGTGACTTAATATTAGTCATAAATCAATTAGAAGGCGGAATAAATCAGTTTAATTACATATCATTTTCTCATGTCTACATAGAGCTTAATGCTATTGTTGATAGCCTTTCAAAAAACGTTTATATCTTGAGGATGGACTTTGGTCAGTGCTAGAATCAAATGATGGACACGTATTTGAAAACACCAAACCAGTCTATTGACTATGCATCCCTTCAGCTGAAAGTGAAGATATTTCCAAATGTATTGATCCTCTGAAGTCTTATTTCCAACCTATTTTTTGGCATTCCTGTAGTGTTGAAAACATTATATTAGGGATTGTTGTTGGCTATCTTAGGCAGACCCGGGTTTACTATAATCAACCAACAACACCCCTAGCTCACTGGCCCTTTCGGCGACAGACCACAAGCGGCCTGAAGTATCACCCGAAGTGATTCTAATGGGTTGGCCAAAGACTCAAGTGTCTTGGACCAGGTTATGGGCATCCTACTTGCTACTCGCAGCTCTGGTAGCCGCAAGGCCTTTATCTCTACACGTCGCACAATCTCCTCTACTCGCAGCTCTGCTAGTCGCGAGACCTCTATCCTTGCGCAAGTCACGCTGTCCCTTCCCACATCATGCAACTTCCACTTACCCACAATATCTCCAACCTTACCGCATCGCCATGCACCATGCAACATGCAAATCCTGCCCAACGCTAAGTCCTCAACCTGCGGTATCGCGCACCGCAGCTCCTCTGCCAGTGCGGTATCACCTCTCTGCGATATCCTACCTCCGCGGCTTAGCGCACTTAGCGTTGCTCGTGTCGACATGCAAGACTCAATCATACAAGGTTGTTCAATACTGTGACTAGTGACTGTTTCACGCAAAGCATAAATGAACCCACATACAACATGCCAAAGACTTCAACTTATGGTTATCCTTCTATATTGCTGTAAGCTGATTAACACATTCATTCATTAAACTATAAACAAGGTCCATGAAATGACTGATAAATGCATAAGTAAACATAACACATAATCCAATCACATAACACTCGATTTTAACGTGGTTCACCTCCAGGATGGAAGTTACGTCCACAGAACTGTGTTTCTCTATTATAGCTTAGGGGAAGGTAAACAAAGTTCTGTTGCACTGCATATGCAGCTAGAGATCTTCTGGGTAACTCCGCACACAGCCTGGAGCCCTTCTCTCTTAGATCTCTTCTCTCTTTCTATCTCTATATTCTCTCTTACAATATACTCTTCCCTCTCTGTCGATCCCTACGTATCGTTACATATATGCTTAATAAGCCAGCTATTGGTTTCAGTAAGATTGCTACCGCTAATAACAGAACCAAAGCTAGGCTTTTACAACAGTCTAATAATCTACAAACAACTAACAACTGAACGAACGAACCCTTTTACAATACAAAATATATCCCTTTATAGGCAGCCCGAAGGTCTTGCCATTACAACACTGTGGGCCTGTCCCAACAGTAACCCAAACCCTAATTAGTGATAGTCGGCCATATCTGTACTTGGGGTAGCCACTTTCCATCATACCATAGCTCTCTGCAGTCTTCCATGCTTCCCGGCACTGATCATGGGTACTGTGCACCGCTTCCTTCTCCTGTCCTTTGTATTCAATGCCTCGACCTAGTTGCTCCTTTTCCTTTATGAGGGTTGTTGAGCCCTCCTGTCTTCGCCGCTGCCTTCAATGCAGTGGGTGAGCTCTCTCTTCTTGGCCGCTCAGGTACAGTCATCTTCCTTGACTTCTCCGTTTTCTTCGTCATGGTTTCCGGCTCTGCTCTCCAGCTAGAAACCTGCTACAGTGTTGTAGCTCTATCTTGTCTTCTCTTCGCCAAAACTTATCTATCCGCTAGACTAGCAGCTTCTTCTGTAGCTACGGGACCCTGCTCCAACAATTGTTTTCTTGAACATTTTTATGTAATCGATTGAGACACTTCTATTACTGTAAAAGACTATTTTATGTAGCTATATGAGATTTTAGAGCAGGACATAGTTTAGCTAGGAGATCATACAAAATATTTGCCCCAAGAGACCATAGTAATGCAGGTATGTTCTGCAACATTCTAACCACATAATGAATAACTCCATCTGCAATATTACAACTTTTTCAACTCAGAATCTCCATTGTCACCATTTAATTAAGGATTTATAATAAGGTTCACCTCATTGCTATAGGAAACAATATGAATGAAAGGGAAATAACCACTTTGACATGCATAGATAAATGATCGTTACATCTTAACCAGGTTCAAGTTTGATTTTTAGCATCTTATGACCAACTTCCTAAAAATTAGCACTTAACATGATTGCGAAGTAAATTGTACGGCTTAAATTTACCAAGTTTGTATAAGTTTCATACTATATGTGTAATTGTTCCTCTTGTTCCTCTTGTTCCTCCTCTTCATCATCATCATTCTCACCTTCTTTTTCATTTGAAGATTCCTCTCTAAGAATGTCTTTCTTAAGATTTTCATAAGCTTTCTCATGCTCCAAAAAATCTAGATCTAGATTGAAAATATCTGTTACAAATCCCAAAGATGCAAGACTTATACTTTAATATTTCATATTGAAAACACAAAGGCCTATAAATTATGACAAAGTGAAAATAAGACACCCTTTTAATGAAGAAATTCTAAGGAAATATACCAAGGAAAACTTCTTGATCAAGCTCATCTTCCAGGGAAAATTCATGGGTAAACTGATCTTCTTGCTCAACAATATCCAATTACTGATGAACAACTGGATAACCATACACAATTCCAAAAAATAGTACTAAAGACTCATGTACATACCATAAAAATCACACAAACTAGCAACAATAGCACAAACATGAATTCACATCATATTATACGTGGAAGTTATCTTTGCAAATTGCAAAAATTCCTTCAATCAGAAACTGCAATCATTCGCCAATTTCTCCCTCTTGAAGAATACCCCTAAATCGCTCAAAAATTCCTTCACACAATTGAAATCCAAGTCACCATAGCATTTAATTTAATATACCATAGCATAATAAAATTCCTTGAAAAATCATGCATGCAATGGAAAGTGACTTGCTTAGACCTTGTCTGAATTTAATGAGTTGTGCGAAATGAACTTTAGATTCATAGTTGACAATTCAAATTCATTATCTTTGAAAAAATTATGATAATTGGATGTGGAATGGACACTTCTAGGATTAACCTTCAATTGGCATAATTAGGATTAAGCCTTAATTGGCTGCATAATTATCAGTATTTGCAACCACGTGCTGAGATTCCTGGCATGGTATTCACCTCATGAGTAAACTCTTTAGACCTCTCAAGCATTAGGACCAAGGCAGAGGGAAAAGGTTTACTATCATATTATCTTACCATGAAGGCCTTGAGGTGAAAGTTATTGAAGCATGGAGCCACATTCCTTCACAAATTCAACGACAACCTGCAGAGAAGAAATCCTATTTTAAATATCAAGATATGTGTTCTAGAGAAGAAACTCGGTTGCAATATTGAGCAAATTCCAAAGTACCTAGTATCCCTTAAGCACAAACACAAACAATGAAACCATAAGCTAGAATTCTATACCTCGACACTATCATCTGTAGGATTCTCCAACAAAACAATAAGAAGTTCCAAAGAAATGATCTCATGCGAAACTTGTTAGTCACGAGATGAGCTATGAATTTTGTTGCTTCCAGTAACAAAGGATGCATAATAGTTAAACAAAAAATAAGCATATCATGCAAAAAATAACTTCAAAAATAAAAAAGGAATTAACAAGGCCAAAAATTAGCTAATAATATAAATACAAACCAACCTCATCATTTCATTTGAAATCCCTCTTAAGCTACAAAATAATTCTTCTAAGAAGCAAATTACCAACTTCTGGAAATTTGTATTTACCACAACAGCCAAGGCAACAAAAACATCAACAAATCCTGGTCATGTCATTTGAGATTTCATACATGGCCTACAAGATAGACCTCTTCAGAGGTTCTCTCCAAAGAGGTGTGGAATAATGTTTTTAATGTTTGATGCATTCACTTTGTTTATAGGCCCACTTATACTCTTACAAAGAGCATCCCAAGACATACGCTGATATTCCAAGATTTTCTTATCTTGCAAATATTTCATCACTTGGGCCAACTTGAAAGGAGGAACATACACACCACCACTTCTTCCAAGCGCCTTTTTAGTGTTTTGAACTCCCTCTTTTCGAGTTGAAACAATGTGGGGATTCACTTTTGGAAATTCTACTGTAGGGTTTCCTTATATTGCTCCTATTGTTCCATTTCTAGGAGTTTCATCATCCCTTCTGTGTTCATGGCTACCTTTATCAACCCTTGTAGTAGGCGTGAAAAATACATATAATAATAATAATAAAATTTCATGAGAAAAAGGGCAACACTATACCTCACCTGCATTCCTCGAGCACTTTCATATAATCTATTCCCATGGCTCCTAAAGCGTAAAATGATATCAAAAAATGAAAATAGTGTTTTATATAAATGATGGGATCATTCCCCCAAAAGTGACTTCTCTACAATCACATTAAGGTACCTCTCATGAGAAACTATAAGTTCATCAAGGTCTCTTTCTTCTTCCATTTCATCCGGAAAGTCCATCCATGAGCACTCAAGAACTTCGAACATGATATAGTACTGCATATTTGTGACAAAATAGTTCATTTCATTTCTTAGTGTTTAACACCGTCTTAAAATGGCTACAAGTTGTTTCTTCCTACCACCATCCCTAGTGGAAAATAAGCGAGCAATAGAGTGGTTTGGCTTCATAGTCTTCCATGTAGTGCTCAAAGCATGTTCCACATGTTTAAGCTTCCAAAGAAAGTTAAACATTTTAAGGTACCTGGCCATTATAGACTCAGTAAATATGGTAGTTATAGGATCTCTTGCATTATATTCCAATGAGAACACACAGATACACCAATAGGCTAGAAAAAAATAGCTTTGGGAGAAAACTAAGAATGAAGAAACAATCGATGTTTATCTTAGCAATCTCAAATGAATCATCACCATTTGTATCATCTTCTAAGTATTTCATCTGAAGAGGACCTTCTTGAATGAGGCCATCTCCTTAATCAGATGGATTTGGAACTCTTCATCTTTCTAGATAACATCCTCGACAATTCCATCATCCTTCACAATGTTACCAACATTATAACCACTTACCGCCACAACAAAAGGGGATAAAGAGATGGAAGATCTAAATCTGTTAACAAAACACATGTCAAAACATGCGAGACATCTATCCAAAATCCATTCGTCGGCCTGCCAATCTTGAAGCCTTTAAAATAAAAAATAACCCAGGTTGTCAATCCAACCGTGCACAGGATGGACCGTGAAGTAGCAAACAGGAAAATGACACTTAGGTTACCAAATAAGGTTGCATCAAAATGTAGCTGAAGTTTGAAGTACAAGATCTTCCAAGTTGAACTAATCATATACTAGTGACAATACATGTGACTTCAATATACCATCAGTACTAACAATTATGCAGCTACAAAGGATATATCAACATGGAAAGGTGTAGCTGTCACAATCCTATAATTTACCTCAGCCTTAAAGTGCTAAGAAAAAACTATTAAATGAATTCCACTTAAAAACTATTATGAATCAACCAACTGCTTATTTCCTTCAACGCTTCGGGCTTTGTGGCAACTTTCAAATAGAGCAGTTAATTTTCAGACATCACTTGAGTAGAGATTTGACAAGGTCTTCTCATTTACAACAACAGGTTCACATGGCATTGTATGGATAAACCTAGCCACAGTCATCTTCCTTTGAATCCCATATTCTTACTTAAAAAAAATCCATAGTTGAGTTATCAATACCGCATTTGGAGCTATTGATATATCCTCCATCATAAAAACTATCAATAATTAACCATGTGCTAGACCATGGTTTAGGTATAGCACATGGTCAATTGGTTGTAATGTAAGTATACTTCCTCTCTTAACCCTTCTATGAGGGATGTGTTATACAATTGTTTCTTCTCTATTTTAGCTTGATTTGAAGTATATATCCATAAGTTGTGTTGGTATTTCTCCATAGATCTAGTTTGATGAAAGATCCAGGGATTCCAACTTCCTAATGCTTCCTAGTTTTCCAGGAATGGAGCCATTTAGATTGTTCCTGAATAGGTTCATAGTCACTAATCCTATCAGACAACCTAATTCTAATGGAATGTGGCTTAGTAAGTTGTTGTATGAGAGATCTATGCTGGTAGCAATGGAAAGAATTTGGTCAAAATGCATGTCTTGTCCCTTGCTCATTACTTCAACATCGGCTCCATAGAATAAGCCAATCCTATCCTTTGCATCATCCTTGTAGGGGGGCATAGTCATTCCAAAACCAATTACATATCATAGGATAAATGGTCCTTTTGGATGCAACTGATCCACCATGCTAGAAAAATTCCCAATTTCATGAGGAATAAAGCCTGATAAATTGTTGTGAGATAGGTCTAGAATTTGGATGTTCTTGGAAAATATTATTTCTTTAGTAATGCTCCCCTGTAAATGGTTATTTTTCAGGATAAGAACATGAAGCCTTGATAGATTCTTAATCCATCTTGGAATACTCCCAGAAATTGTGTTACTACCCAGCTCTACGATCTCCAGTGCCTTGAAATTCTGTATAGATGAAGGAAGTAAACCCATAATCATGTGAAAAATTTTCAAGTTAGGAATATTCCCAACTCAAGTGGAAATTCACATGACAACAGATTGTTTTCCATATTCAAGACAACCAGAGAAGAGTAGTTACCAAAGCGTTGATGAAGGTCTTCTGATATTTATTGTTTGACAAATCTAAAATCTCTAGAGATCTGTTTTTTGAAAGGGATTTTGGTACTTCTCCACTGAGATTTGTGTTTAATAAAGATAATAAGTTTATGCCCCAATGATCTCAAATTCCTGAGAAGAAAGGGCACCGCAGAAGTGATTGTTGGAGAGATCTAGAACTTCCATAATCCAAAACAAAGAGGTAGAGGACATTCTAACTGGTTGCTATGCAATTTTGCAACTCTGGGCCTTGTTTGGGATTTTATATGCATATAAGATGGCAGAATTATTTCTAAGCTATTGATGGACATTTTTACTAGAGCCATGATGGGAAGACTCCGCAACCAATCAGGTATATTCCCATTCATTGAGGTCCAGATACACGATCCTGTATTGAGTGGAAAGCCACTATGGAATTGGCCCCTTCATGTTATAGGAGCTCAGTGATAAATGTAACAAGCCAAAGGGTGGAGTGGCATACATCATATTTACAGTAAGGCCACTGTTAGACATGTGTGGAAATTTGAGAAGACAGAGACCCCGAAACAAGGTTTTTGAAATGGTATCTGAGAAGTTGTTGAATGAAACATCAAGAGTGCCAAGCTCTGATAGAAGGCCAAAACCCTTTGGGATGCTACCCATTAGTTTATTGTGTCTGAGGCCAATGTTTTGTAGAGAAGTAAGACCAAACATTGAGACAAGAATGATTCCCTCCAGCTTGTTATGCCTCATATCAAGATGAATGATGTTTGAGAGATTGCCAAGGGAATCAAGGACCATGTCAAACAAGTTATTGAATGAAAGATACATAAATTGAAAGATATGGAGATTCCTAATACAGTTGGGGATGGCACTAATGATCTGGTTGTTGGAGAGATCCAAATGGGCTAGTAAAGTCAATCTTGAAATAGAACATGCAATTAACCCTTCCAAATTGGATGAAAGAGATAATCTCCTAATCTTTTCCCAGTTATTTATTGCAAAAGCCGGTGTATTTATACTCAGATAATAGAGAACAAGTTCTTGACGATTTGGAACCTCTATAATAGGGCCTCTGAGTGCACATCCACTGAGGTTAAGTGACACCATATATGTCATATTTGATAACCATGGAGACATTTGTTGGGAGAAAAATGTATTGTAACTCAAATCAAGAAATCAAGATGCAAGAGATCTATAACATTCAGAAGTGACATAGGAATAAGACGTCAAAGTCGACAACCTGACAAGCCAAGATCGACCCCATTGATAGACAAATACCTCAATGCATACAAGTTTTGAATCCATGACAAGTATGATACAAGTGGCACTGCATAAGGGATGGTAAAAGTATCACGAGAAAGGATGAGGTGTTCCATCTTCGACATATTTCCCAGCTGCCATGGAACGAGATCGACGAATCCAGAATTATAAGTCCAAATATATTAATTTGTCCAACAAACCGAGGTCTACAGGGATGATAACTCCTGAGAAATTATTGAAGCAGAGGTCGATGTGCTTCAAGTTTCTTAGTTCCCACAACGATGGATGTATGGAATCTACTAGAGTTAAAATTTGCATTCCTCTCATATTCAACCTGGTTATCGATCTAGTAACATGATCACATTCGATTATGTTCCATTGGAAGCAGCCCTATCCTTCCCATGAAGACAAAGAATTCATGGAATCGTTCAAACTATTTTTGAATGCTAAACGAGTATTTCTCTCATGCTTTTTGCAATGGGCATGGCAAGCAACCAGGGTAATTGACAACATGCCAAGGACTGTGAATAACAAGCATCTCGGAATCCCTGCAAATGCACCTTTCAAGGTTTTGAGAACTTACTGTCGCTCAAACCTATGGCTGGGAACAAGTATTTAGAATTCAAGGCAATTAAATGGCTGGAAAAATCAAATAATTGTGCCTGAAGACAGCCATGAACTCCTATATGGTTCATAGCAAAACGACAGCTTTGAGCAAGGGAGAAAAATGAATGATGCTAGATAGAAAAGATACGGAATCAATATAGACGGAAGCAAAATGAGTCTCCATTATTATTTCCAAATTACAAGAACAATCCACGATTCACTAGTAAAATTTGAAATATCAATACATGACAATGTTTTACAAATTGTAAGAACAATCCATGATTCGTAAGTAAAATCTGAAATATCGATACATGACAAAGTTGGCATAATTGAATAGAAATAAAAAAGCAATCTAATTAGACTCCAATGTAACTCTGGGTGGCCATCCTCCTTCAAATCAACTGTACCTATATCATTAATTCAATAGTTGATACTCTATCTGGAAGCTTCAACCCCATTTATTGTTGGGTTTGGTGGACTCTTAATATTCTGGCCACTTTATGTCTTCATCTCTACATGAAGAATGGCTCAAAGTCAAACATATCGAATTTGGTGGTGGCTCAGACATAAACACCTGCATTTTTGCCACTTAAGTCAAAATTGATTATTAGTGCTTTTCCTTTCTCAACCATCAATATTTTAATATAAAGAAACAAAATAGAGGGTTTTAGGAACATATTTCATTCAATAAGAAAAAAGAAGATGAGCTACATATGAACATAAAGTCGCTCAGTGGTAACATAATGGATAAGACGGAGCACCTTTCATTGGATTCTCGTTTGACAAGTATTTGTATATTAATATTTTGAGAGCACCTTTCATTGGATTCTCATTTGACAAGTATTTGTATATTAAAATTTTGATAGTTTATATCAATCCATAGACAATCTAAAAACCAAAATTTCAAGAATATCTAGAGATAAAGAATCGAATGTCAAATATTGTAGTGAACAATTCATAATCGAATGTCAAAGATTGTAGTGAACAATTCATAGGGTCAAGATTGTAGTGGCCAATTCATAGTGAAGATAGGAAAGCAATCGAAATAAAAACTAAAAATAAAAACCGTAAAGAACATTTAATATCCAAAACAAATTGTATTTAAAAGGAATGAAGGCTAAAAATTCCCCATATGGAGGGTGGTGTAATGGTTTATAATATCTATTGCAATTTTGTCTCAAGAAGTGAATTCTCTCGGGCCATTGAAGAAGGAACTTGAGCAATACCTCACCCTGTAGAAACTGCCAACAAATGAAGGCATATAATTACAGGCAATGTTCTTGGCAATGTGTTGAAGTTTAAGCACGACACTTGAAAAGTTAAAACGGATTTATGCTTTCAAATTCTTTAGGAAGTTTTAGCTTTCCGTTTTTATGACAACAAAAGCATTGCATGAACGCTACTAAAGTCCATGGTTATGAGATACTGCGATATGGAAATTAGAAGAGAGTCCTTGGGCACAAAATTTTATTGGAGAATGCTTTCAAAATATTGAAATATTTTGAACCTGGGCACATTGCAATTGTATTGTAGAGATTGTCTTCATTGAATGCCATTCTAGAAAAATCTGTTCATAGTTTGAATTCCATTCTAGAAAAATCTTTTAATATTTTGAATGTAGCTTAGTTGTTTAAAACAACTTATCGGTGAAAGTAATGGGTTTAAAATAATTTCACAGAGAAGAAGGTGGTTCTACTGTATTGGTCTAGTGGCGGCCGTAGTGTGCAGTAGCCAGTCACTGGAACAAGCTGTTGTATTAAGGGAAAACCGAATAACGGAGAGAAACCCAAATTTGAAAGAGGAGATCTCACAGTGTAGTAACTGAGTTGTCAGTAGAACAAGACACCATGCTCCAACTACAGGGATCCACATAATTGATATCCCAATTCTCCATTACATTGTGCGGATCAATCAGTAGACTCTTAATGCTCATTAAGAAGAGAAACGACTGCAACAAAGCCCACAACTGCAGATATTTGATAGTGGCTTTATTGTTTGACGTTTGAATTGTTATATGTTTAGTTTCAATTTGAGAGTTTAATTATGCAAGTTGTTCATAATTGAAGTTTCCAACAGAGTTTTCTCCACCAATTAAAACTAGAAAATCTCATTAACATGAGAAACAGATACAAGCATCACTCTGTATGTATTCATGGCAACTATGTGGATTTAGATTAGCTAAACCCCTTTGATTAAAAGTAATTAATTTGAAAAGTGATACAAAACACTAACATAATACAAGAACACATGGATAAGAAAAAAAAAGCCATTTTCCCACCCAACAAGCGAACTCTGTGGATCTATAAAATAAAAACACCAAAACGCTAACAGAATCATACAAACTTCCTCTTTGGCATCAGTAGTTGAGCTTCCCATTTCAGAGGAACTATTGGAAAAATGTAATTACTTGCAGATATGTACTTGACTCTCAGTGGACTCTGAGTTCACGATTCGGCAATGTAAACTACTGGGATTTATTTCTGAAGCTAAGTTGTTAGGTAGATAGTTATTACACTCTTTAATGGTGAGTCAATAGACCCATGCAAAACCAATTTTCAAGTTGACTATAAATAGAAGAAGCAAATTGTAAATCAGTTTAGAGACAATATACACTGAAGGAATTCAGGGTGAGAAAAGAGAAGTCAAAGCTCAAGCTTCTATGTAAGTGATTCACTCGAAGAGTTCAAAGCTCAAGCTTCTATGTAAGTGATTCAGTCGAAGAGTTGAAGCTCTGTAAAAGGACAAGTCTGGACCGACAAGTTTAGACCGACAAGTCTGGACTGACCAGTTTGTAATACTTTGTTATTTCCACATAGTTAAATATATGAAATAGTTTATAGTTGAATGCATGATTATTTGGCCGCACATATTTCCAGATTTACTTCTGTAAATGTCTTTTACAATTACTATTAAGTGAAAGATCAAAGAACCCATAAAATTCTCACCGCTAAAGTCCGAGGGTTTTAAGGCACATTGGTCAACTCAAGTCTTCCTACATATTTAGGCATATGTTTTTATAAGTTACTTGGATTTGTTAATGTGTCCATTTTACTTCATCTTAATCACAGGTGAAAAGCATTTATAATTTCTTAAGTCATTAGACTAAGAAACATACTTTGTAGATTTCTACCAAAGTGAACCAACTTGAGTGGTCGGTTGAGTCAGCTGACTGAGGTGAGCCGACTTGGTCGAAGTCAGCCAACTTTGAAGTGACAAGTGGTCGAGGTAAAATCAGCGAGTAGAACAGACAAGTAAGTAGAAGTAAATTTAGTCGAGTAGTAAGACCGACTAAAATTTATAAACTTGTCTAGTTAGGAGATAGACAAGTTTCACTCAACTAGTAAAAAAGAAAAAGTGGTCGGTGTGAAAAGTGAAAATTAATTTTTAATATCCACTGAACCCTAAACTCAAGTTTAGTCCGATTGGTTTTGGCTAACTGGTATCAGAGAGGTTATATCAGAGCAAGGTTTATATCAGCCCAAGATTTAGGAAATAAATCTTGTCTTAAAATGTGGAAATTACTTTTCTAAGGAAAGTTAATTAAAAAAATTAAAATGGCTTCCACTTCTGGTTCATTGCAAACTCCAATATTTACAGGAAAGAATTATGAATATTGGTCTTTAACAATGAAGGCTTTATTCAGAGGTCAGGATGTCTGAGAGATAGTCCAGCATGGTTATACAGAACCAACAGACATGACAGCATATACAATCTCACACAGGCTCAGAAAGATGTCTTGAGAGAACAGAGGAAGAAAGATGGAAAAGCTCTGTTTTTCATACATCAAGCTATGCATGAAAGCATACTCCCAAGAATAGTAGCAAAAACTAATGCTAAGGAAGCATGGGATACATTGGAGACTATCTATCAAGGTTTGGATAAGGTAAAGACATCCAAGCCATAGATTTTGAGAAGAGATTTTGAATCTTTGTCCATGAAAGATTTAAAGAATGTAGACACATTCTACACTAGAGTTGTTGGGTTGATAAACCAACTGAAATCTCATGGAGAACCCATAGCAAACCAAAGGGTTGTTAAAAAAATTCTCAGAAGTCTTCCCCCAAGATTTGAAAACTTGGTTGTGACCTTAGAGGAACACACAAACATGACGACATTTACCATTGATGAGTTGCAAGCTTCACTCATCAATCATGAGCACAGACTCAACAGAACACAGACATCATTGGAAGGTGCATTTGCAACACAGTCATCCATAAGACATAGTAGAGGTAGGGGGGGAAACAACTTCAGAGTTAGAGGAAGAAGTTCTTCAAGAGGAGGACAAGGCAGAAGTCCTACAAATGTCGGTGGCAGAGGAGATAGCCAGAACCCAAGTTAGGCAAGTGGCCAGAGGTTTGATAAATAAAAAATTCAATGTCATTACTGTAAGAAGTTTGGTCATTATGCATATGAATGTAGGAAGAAGCAATATGACCAAGCAAGGAAAATCCCAAGTCAGTCGACCAGCACCAGCACTTCGACAAGTGCAATGTTAATGGCATCAACATCTCCACTTGAATGCAATGCTGTTCAAGAAAGTCCACATGACATATGGTACTTAGATTTAGGCTGCAGCAACCACATGACTAGTAATTTGAATCTGTTTTCCAGTTTAGACACTTCCGTTAAAACTGATGTTACACTTGGAAACAATGTCCAAGTTACTGTCTTAGGAAAATGCACTGTTGATATTCTAACCAAACAGGGGGAGAGTAAGTATATCCCTAATATCTATCATGCCGACGATCTAAAACATAATTTGTTAAAACCATTGGATAGTTGTTACAAAAGGGCTACAGAGTCTACATGGAAGATGAACACTGTGTGATCAAAGATAAGCGTCCAAGCAACCAGCTGATAGCAAAAGTGTCAATGACAAGCAACCGCTTGTTTCCATTGAGGATAGTTCCCGACATAAAAGGGAAGACAAACTCGGGAGCTGCATTCAAGGCAGAAAGTGAAGAAACAGTCGAGCTCCTCGACAAGAGAGAAAATTGCAGCGCTAATCTGCAAGTTGCATTTCAAACAAAAGTTCAGGATGAATCCTGGTTGTGGCATTTCAGATTTGGACATCTGAATTTTAGTGGGCTAAAGCTACTGCACACAAAGAATATGGTGAAAGGATTACCATTAATCGATAGACCAGAGAGGGTTTGTGAAGGCTACATTTTTGGAAAGCAGCATAGAGAGACTTTTTCAGTCGAAAAGTCCTATAGAGCATGCACACCACTTGAAATTGTGCACTCTGACATCTGTGGTCCAATGCAGACATCATCCATTGGTGGTTGCAAGTACTTTCTAACTTTTATTGATGATTACTCAAGAAAAACATGGGTATATTTCTTGAAACATAAATCTAATGCATTTGGTTATTTTTCAGCAATTTAAGGCACTCGTGGAGAACCAGAGTGGACATCGCATCAAAATACTAAGGACTGACAGAGGAGGTGAATATGTTTCAAATGAATTTCTGAATTTTTGCAAGACCCATGGCATACAAAAATAATTCACTGCACGGTATACACCTTAGCAGAACGGTATTGCCGAAAGAAAGAATAGAACCATCATGGAGATGGCACGCAGCATGTTGGCAGCCAAGCATTTGCCAAATGAGTAAATTGGGGTGAAGCAGTCGCAACTGTGTCCGACAAAGAGTGTGAAGAACAAAGTTCCCCAAGAAGCATGGACAGGTATGAATCATAGTGTTTCTCATTTAAAAGTTTTTGGTTGTGTTGCATAT
>LPNX010927949.1:164143-174554 GCA_001517045.1 Pseudotsuga menziesii
GCTCGAAATGAAAACGTTATGTGTGGGTGCAACACTTTAGAGGCAAAAATTAATGAAATCCTTGATTTATATATATAATATTGTAGATTTTTCTCTCCTCTAGTGTACCATATAGTTTTCTTAGCAAATGGTGAAGGCAATCAAAAGAACTCGATGCATCTATTTTTGAAAACTAACTTGTGTCATTTAGAAAAATAATAATAAATAATTAAAACATACATTTGAAGGAAAAAATTACATATTCAGAATCGTAAGATCGTACTCTACAATATTCTAAATTTTCATAAAAAATATTGTGTTTGTCAAAGCAAAACATGCCTTCGAAACTGAGCATATTGATAGAATTCTAAAAGACGGGAAATAGCCCTGGTTTTTTTTGTCTTAGCCAATAGGTTCAGTAGTCCAAAGCTAATTTCGAACATAATGCCCAAACTTATTCCCGCTGAGTTTTTAAATTTTTAAAACACACATATGCATTATAGCTTATTTATATCACATATGCGCTATATCGCATATGTGTTTTGGATTAACTAAGTTGGTAAATGAGTAAAAAAGAGTAATGGCACCCTTATCCCATTATAATACCATTTAGAATCCCAATATTCCATCCAAATGGTCTATGGGGTGGCTCATGGCCCAACATTACATTTTTTAAGAGGGGGGGGGTCAAAGGATGGAGAGGAAGGTGTAGAGGGAATCATGGGAGGGAGGGATGGGTAGGGGACATATATGGGGGGGATGAAGGGAGGAGAAATATAAGAGGAAGGGAGGGATGGGTATGGGAGATATATGAGGGGGCGATGGAGGGAGGACAAATATAAAGGGAAGGGATTAGTGGGAGGGGAATAAATATAAGTGGGAGAGAGGGCCCTGGGGTCTTAGACATTGTCAAGGGATGAAACCTCTACTTTAGGCCCTAACTGGATTTTCTAGGAATCTAGGACCACCAAGAACACCTTAAACCACCATATGTTACCTCTTGAGCCCATTCTTAGCTTTGTGTGTGGGCATTGACGCCATTAGGTTGTTTTAATCACTAATGATGGGTTTAGAGACCTTTGACATGGTTAAGCGATCATGAAACCCAGGTCGTAGACACTAAAGCAAGCTTCCAGGGATCCAGAGGAAAGAATAATGTATCAAGCCAACACACATGAACTCTCTAGGGGGTCTTTGGCCTTAGATTAGGTATATGCGATTGATTGGTGATTTTGTTTACAAGAATAATGGGTCTCGGGGCCCTAACATAGTGGATGTGTCGGTACCATTACGAAGGAAAGGGTAACTTCAAGAGGTGATGGCTGGTCATTTGAGTTGTTTTTCATGTTCATGGATTCCTATGACATGAGATGACATGTCAAAATATTGGACACGAGTTCCATGAGTAATTGGAATTGATAGCTACTATCAACAAAGAAGAAAGCATCGGGCTTTGTGGACTCTACAAAATCCTTCAGCTCTCAAATTTTATAGATGTGATGTTGGAGGGGCCACGTTGTATGGAGTATCAAAAGGATTACTATAAATACTGATTGCTAAATCTTGAAAATGGGTGAAATCTCATTACTAAATATTGAAAACCGTCGAAATCTTTACTACACAATTAACCACTCATTACATTGATGGCCACACACTTGTTTAAAGAATTCTGGTACCATATGATCTATTATATTCTATGGACCCTACATTTGCAGACATTGATGAACAACCATCACATGAAAAGCAACTCACCCCCATTACTTTGAAACCACCCTTTCGGCATCATTTATATAATAAATTCACTATCTTCAAGAAAAAAAGCTCAACTGATCAACATATTTTCCTGTCAAATTCCATCACTGCTTCGTACTTATCCAAATCATAAATAAAAAAAGAAATTAATGATAGCCATTTATCATCATTTATGAAATCACTTGTTATGTAATCGATGTGAACATTAAAATAACATTCGATTTAGTGGCCTTAGATGTTAAGAAATGTAATTTGGTCAATAGTTCATTAATTAGTTAGTTAGTTGAGTTGTTGATTTGGTCACTTTATCTTGATTAGTGACCTGTAGTATTTTATGACCCATGGTATTGTCCCATGGTTTTGCGGTTATGTAGTCTTATATATGTTGCTATTTAATAATGAGAAGGAAATCAATATTCCCACTGGTGTTCATTCATTTTTGCTTCATTATTTTGTTAAAATTTAACATGGTATCAGAGTGTATGGCCTGATCCATTCCTTTTTGTCTTGGGTAAGCTTTATCACATAGTGAAAAGCACACACATGCATAGATCCAATATTATTGGAGGTTGAGATCGATATGAGATCACATCAACATAATTGTGTTCCTTCTTTTACCCTTTTGGATCACTGACACACCCTGTTTGAAGGAAAAGTGGCATTGACACAAACGACACACCCTAATTGAAGGAAAAGTGCATCGGTGGCACACCTTGTATGAAGGAAAAGTGTGTCAGTGACACACCTTGTTTGAAGAAAAATAACATTAGTGACACACCTTGTATGAAGAAAAAGTGCGTCGGTCACTGTTCACTTACAAATTTTATTATCGACGCACCCTTCTGTCACCCTGTACTAGCTATACAAGCTACATCACTTAGTTAAAGCACCAAATATTTTATCGGATCTCCAGATCCAGTTTGATTGAGAAATTATTCATAAGAAGATGGCTACTACTATCACAAGCACCTCAAATTTGAAGCAGATCTTTGGACCCATGTTGACCGGTTCCAACTATGAGTTTTTGTCTATTGAGATGAAGACGTTTCTCCAACTCAACAAATGTTGGGATATGGTTGAAACCGAGTTCAAAGAACCTGATTCAATATCTTTAACCGCAATGTCTAATGCCCAGAAGAATGTAGTAGCAGCTCCCCGAGATCGAGATCTTATAGCCAAATGGTTGATCCAAAATTGCATTAAGAGTCTATTTTCCCATGGATCTCAAGAGCTACCAATGCACATCAACCTTGGAATCTACTCGCATATTCCTAGAAGGAAACATACCGAGTAAAAACAATAAGATTGTAAACTCTTCAACTTAAGTTTGAAAGTCTAAAAATGAAGGAAAAAGAAACTATAAATCAATTTATGACTAGGGTTTTGAGCATTGTAACCCAATTTCAAATATATGGTGAACCTATAGAACAAAAGGTAGTTGTTTCGAAGATTCTAAGGTGTCTCACTAAGAAATTTTCTATGGAAGTGACTGTTATAGAAGAAGCAAAATATCTATCTTAGTTTACCCTAGAAGAATTTACTGGATCCATTCTATCTCATTAAGCTCGACTAAATCAAGAAGAAGAGTCAGTGACAAATGCTTTCAACACCCAAGTTTCCCTCAACAGAGGTCGAGGAAGAGGAGGACGAGGTAGAGGAAGAAGATGCCAAGGGTCTCCTCATACACATGATAGAATCAGTCGTGAACATTCAGATCACTCAAAGCACTCTCACAACTCTCAAGGTCAGAGGGGGAGAGGCAAGAGATGGACCAATAATTCCAATATTCAGTGTAACTACTGCAAGAAGTATGGCCATTGTGAACAAGAATGCAGGAAGAAGCAATCAGACCAGAACAATGACAGAGCCAATGTCTCTAAAGAAGAAGAAGGCTCGTCAAAGGTTATGTTCATCTCCTACCAAGAAATTGAAGAAAATTGCAACTTAGATTTATGGCTACTAGATATCGATTGTAGCAAACACATGACAAGTAACAAGTCATTTTTCTCTAGTTTGGATTTCCCTATTGTCATGAATATCAAGCTAGGAGATGACTTTCTGGTTCCAACAAAAGACAAAGGTATTGTTCTTGTACTTACAAAGCAGAATGAGAATAAATTTATTCATGAATTTTTCTATGTACCAAATTTGAATGTCAATCTGATCAATATAGGTCAATTGCTTCATAACAAGTGTGATCTTCAATTTTAGGATACACATTGTGCCATTTATGACAAACCCCCCAGTAAGAGACTTATAGCTAAAGTTGAAATGACAAATAACATAATATTTCCTCTTAGTATCAGAGTGCCAACCGTCCACAGTCTGTAGCCCATATTGTTTCTAGTCTAGATGAAACCTAGTTATGGCACTATAGATTTGATCATATTCCCTTTAAGAGTCTCAATCTCCTATACAAACAATCCATGGTCAAGGGGTTACAACTTATACATGAACAATGCAACTCCTATGATAATTGTATCATTGGGAAACACCAAAGGGACAAACTCCCCACTTCCACATCTCGAGCCAAAGAACAGCTTGAGATAGTTCATATTGACTTCTATGGACCCATGCAAACCCAATCCATAGGAGGTAGATTTTATTTTCTGACATTTATTGATGATTTTAGTAGGAAAATCTGGGTTTATTTCCTCAAGAACAAATGAGAGACCTTCTCCAGGTTCAAAGAGTTTAAAGCTCTGAATTAGAAGCTATCTGACAAGTTCATTAAAGTGCCCAGGTCAGATGGTGGAGGTGAATATGATTCACATGAGTTTACAGATTTCTACAAAGCAACATGGCATCTAGAGATAGTTCACCACTAGATACACTCCATTATATAATGGAGTTGCTAAACGAAACAACCGTACCATCATGAACATGGCTCGTAACATGATGTCTCACAAGAAGCTATCATATGAGTATTGGGTTGAAGTTGTTGCATGCTCAATCTACTTTCTCAACATATTACCCATGGTGAGTGTCCAAGACAAGATTGTTGAAGAAGCATGGAGTGGCACTAAGACTACTGTTGCACATTTAAGGTTTTTTGGCTATGTTGCATTTTCTCATGTACCTGATGAACCCATAAGAAATTCATATAAGAAGAGTGAGCGGTGCATTTTCACCGGTTACAATGAAAATCACAAGGCTTGTAAGTTGTAAAATTCTGTCACAAAAAATATTGTCGCGAGTAGAGATGTGAAATTCCTTGAATACAAATGCAACTAGAGTGATCCTTCAGACATACAATAACAAGAATTTTCAGAGATTTCATATCTACCTCTCATACTTCCAATATTGGAAGTACAACCGCTAGAAGAAACATCAACGGACGGTCCATCTCAGAACAAGAAAACTAGGATTTTGGGGGAGTTATATGAACAAACTCGTGTTATTGTTGAGCAACTTCATCGTACTCTATTTTCCTGTTAGCACACAACTTTTGATGAAGCAGTAAAGGATGCACAATGGGTACAAGCAATGAATTAAGAGATTGATGGTATTGAGAAGAATCCGAGTTGGGATCTTGTTGATATCTCTACAAACAAAACCAATATTGGGGTCAAATGAGGCTATAAGACCAAACTGAATGAAAAATGAGAGCTTGAAAAGCACAAGGCAAGGTTGGTTTCCAAAGGATATTTACAGCATCATGTCTTATATTACGATGAAACCTTTTCTCTTGTAGCAAGGATGGATACCATTAGAGATGTACTTTCCATTGTAGCACAAAATCAGTGGCATGTTTATCAAATGGACATGAAATTTTCCTTTCTCAATGGTATTCTTGAAGAAGAAGTCTATGTAGACCATCCACCTAGATATACTATCAAAGGTCATGAACACAAAGTGTTTAAGATGAAAAAGGATTTGTATGGTCTAAAACAAGCTACACGGGCTTGGTATAGTAGGATTAACTTTTATCTCATCAACAATGGGTTCAATAGAAGCAACAATGAACCCACTCTGTATGTAAAAACAAATCAACAAGGTAAAATGTTGATTGTATGTATTTATGTTGATGACATGATTTATACTGGCAATTTGATGCTTGAAGAATTCATGACAGTCATGAAAAAGGAATTTGAGATGATTGATCTAGGTCTGATGAAGTACTTCCTTGGTATGGAAGTTACTCAAACTGATCAAGGGATTTTCATTGTTAGCATAAGTATGCTACTTATATTTTACAGAGATTTAGAATGGTTAAATGTAAACCAATAGAAATCCCTATTACGCTAAGTACCAAGTTAACAAACAATGATGATGGACCAACAGTACACTCTATACTCTATAAAAGAATGGTAGGAAATTTAATGTATTTGACTACAACTAGACATGATTTGATGTATGTTGTCAGCCTTTTTTCTAGATTTATGGATTCTTCGAAAGACTCTCACTGGAAAGTTGGAAAAAGAATTCTAAGATATGTTGCAAGCACACTTGGATATGGCCTTTGGTACATACATTCACCAGAAAATACTCTCACAGGGTACACTGACAGTGAATTTGCAGGAAGTATTGATAATAGGAAAATCACATCTGGTTATGCTTTCCATTCGAGTAAATATTTGATATCTTGGGCATCACAAAAACAACCTATTGCCAACATGTCATCCCCAGAAGCAGAGTATGTAGCAGTCGCCACAACAACATGCCATGCAATTTGGCTAAGAAGACTTTTAAAGGATATGGGACGTGCATAGAAAAGGATCCAACTCCTATATTTTGTAACAATAGTTCTGCAATAACATTATCCAAACATAATGTCTTTCATAGAAAGAGAAAACATATTGACACTCACTATCATTTCATTTGTGAGTTAGTCAATAATGGAGATATTACATCATGTGTGGCTCTGTGGTGGCTTTAAGGAGCAATTGGCTGACATGTTCACCAAACCATAGTGAACCATTTGAGTTTCAAAGAAAACACTTAGGGATTGATAGAGCTGGTAATATTTTCCTAGTTGAGATTAAGGGGGTGTGTTAAGAAATGTAATCTCACTGGTCAATAGTGTATTAATTAGTTGGTTAGTTGAGTAGTTGATTTGGTCACCTTATCTTGATTAATAACCCATAGTAAGTATTTTCCAACCCATAATATTGTCTCATAATTTTGCTCTTATGTAATCCTATATATACTACTACTTAAAAATAAAAAAAAATCAATATACCCACTAATGTTCATTCATTTCCACTTCATTTTTATTTATTTATTAAAATTTAACATTAAACTCAGTCTCATATACACTACATTCCAAAGACACAAAATGCCAAATGATTATACAAGAACTACAGTCACTATGGATATGAGATAAATATTAAACAAAGGCACACATCACATGACACATAACATAAATTACTTATATATTAGAGGAATCATAAAACATGGACGATGGCCATTAATCAGATCCACAATATAACTCCAAATATATATAAGACAAATCACACGAGATCAATATAAACAATTCTTTGGGTAGCCAACTCAAATTTCCGATTTGACTCCGGTTCAAGAGCCAAATCATTATCTTTTGACATTCATATATATAATTATTGCTTGGCTATATATTTTTATCCAACAAATAAGTGAAAATCAGCATTCGACATATGACACATCGTACCAAATAAATAAACAACCATCGAAAAGATTAAAAAAAAAAAATCGACCAACATAGAGATGTATATGAGCCGACAAATGCTAAATTTCACATTAATGTGATCAATTTAGCAAATCACTAAATAATTGATCAATAAAATAAATCACTAAATGTAAATTGATCATTAATGTGATCAATTTAGCAAATCTTTATGGAACGTGCAAATGGAACACATTGAATATATTTAAAGGTTGAGATGAGAGCAATGTTCACTGAATATATTGAAGGGTGGAGATACGAGAGTTGTTGGTTTTCTCTCATGGTCAAAGTCACAAATCATGTGCTCCATATATAAATTAATGAACATGTACAAATGGACTACTCTAGGGCTGTTGGTTCTCCCAGGCTAAGGTAAAATATATGATAGAAGAAGGAAAAAAAATATGATTACTTTAATTAGGGATCTTTACATCATTAACATTAATTTAGATATAAATAAATATAGAAAAATTTCCATAAAATTGAAACAAATATTTAAATTGTAACAAAACCAATCACATAATGAACACAACATAGTGATTTTACATTAATTATCTATTTTAACATTATCACTTACAATGTAACACTAACCAAATATACAAGAAACTCTTTAAGAGTCATGATACAAGAGGCTATAGGAGAGCTAGGGTAATTAGAAACCAAACTGTTAATGTTCCAATTTTCATTCTTCTTCTATAGTATATCTTAAGTTGTTAGGGTACTTGAGTATGGAGATGAGACGGGAATATTACTTTTTACTTATACATTAAAGTAGTGTGTGCCCCCCTCTCTCTATATATATATAAAGTTTTCAACAAATAACATACATGAACATTGCACATTGCTTGAGATTTTAAAATTACATATTGTTATATTGATATTGATATGAATAATCATCATGATTATGATTATGATATATGTCTATTGTCATAATACATTAAAAATTCAACAAATGAAAATTTCCATATTTTCCAACATGAAATACAAAATAGTATGCCAATGGTGATAGTTGAAATGGTATTGGTTTTTATTCTTAACTAGTTTCATTATTGATATTGGTCCCAACTCATTGGATGTATGGACAACTGAATGGTCACCAAATATAAGTTTAGCCCACGTTTAGCTTCACCTTTTCAACCCAAACGCTTCCACAAAAATCACAAAGAAATTATAAATGAGGTTGAACTCTTAGTGAGATTTAAGTTTGGGTTTAAGTGTTTAGGAAAGGGCTCACCATCCTCCTACCCCTTCCCCACTGTGCTTGGCCTTTTTGGAGTACATGTTATAGTCTATCAATTAAGAAGGACACCTAGCAAGCATGGTAAGAATTATCTGTTCCCATACCATGCTTGGTATTGGTATGTGTCCTTAACCCTCCCTTATTGGTGACTTCTATTTTTTTTAATTATTTTTTTAGTTTGTCTTATTTACATTTACATTATTTTAAATGTTTTATCTAATTTTATTTAATTATTTAAATACATTTAAGTAATTAATTTTATCATCATTATTTTGATTTTAATCAATTTCACATTAATTACGTCCAAGGCGTATATATCTTAGAATTTTGGAGTGGACTATCATCTACAAATGAGAATGAGACACGTGTAATGTCCAGATTGATTCTATGGGCGTCGTCCAATATTAAACGAGAATGAGACACGTGTATTGTCCAGATTGATTATAAAGGTGTCGTCATTAATAATTAATAATTTAAAAAAAAATAGCTTAATTAAAATGTGATAAGTACAATTAGTGATAGTTGTAAAAATTAAAATTATTCTTCAACTATTTGATTATTAGATACAACTATGAGCTTAACTCCATTGTTAGATATAACTATTAGCTTAACTCAAATGATTCTAAAACTATTAGCTTAACTTCATCTCTAATCATAGTTATATTGGATAACTATTAGCTTAACTATTAGATACAACTATTAGCTTAACTCCAATGATTTTACAACTATTAGCTTAACTTTGAAACTCTAATCACTTAACGCTTCTAGTCACATCTAGGAGTCTAGTTAATGTGCAATTATGTAAGAGTCAAACTCCTAATAAAATAGTTGGAAATCCTAATAAACTCCTCCAAACATAAACTATTGCATATGGTAGTTGCATATACAATTTGTCCATATAGACACTAGTACATGTGATCAATTTTGCCATGGCAAAAACGTGGCAATATCCACGGATAAGCGTGGATATTGCCACGTCTAAGTGTTTTTTCCCCGTGGAAACTTTTTCGTCGCAATAGCGACGACCCGTTAATTGCGTGGCAAGAGCGACGATGTTCTATTTTGCTGTGTGTATATTTCCATGGCTAGGCCGTCTCTATAGCGACGGGAATATGTCGCAATTGCGACGGCCCTTCCTAAAATGAAAAAGACAAACCCAATACCTGCGACGGTCAGACATCGCTATATCGACGAAAAGTCGTCCCTATATCGACGGAACTACGTCGCAAAGTTCCACAGAAATCCGTCGCTATATCGACGGAAAGACGTCGCAAAGTTCCACGGCAAGCCATCGATATAGCGACGCTCGCTGTAGTTTAAAAAAATAAATATATATATATATATGGTCATCTGATTTAAAACCTAATTAGACCGGAAATGTTTCTGCATTTCAAAGGAATGAACACATGAGATTCTTATGACAAAACATGAATCATCTCTTTTATTATTTATCTACATTCAAACCTATCTGGGTATCAGAACTTAATACAGTCTGCTATCAATGGTTTTTTCGTTTCTTTAAATCAATCCATATATAATTGTGTACTGCGCATTTGGAAAGAGTATTATTTATCACTAATCTCCCTGGTCTATAAATAATAAATATGCAAGGTAATGTTTAATCCTACTATTTCTGACCATCTTCAGTTTCCAGTTCTGATGCTACACCTTATGCTGAGTTGTTTCCAATCCACTTAGTTACTCCAGCATAAGCATAATGTACAACAAAAGTTTTAAAAGTGTGTATGCCAATCTAAAAAGTGCAGTTAAAGTGTGGAATTTCAAAATAATACAAT
>LPNX010928003.1:2001-38886 GCA_001517045.1 Pseudotsuga menziesii
CGCGCCTAAAAGTGACTTTTGGAGGAAGAAGATAACCCTTGCTAAAATTTTTTTTTTTTGTTGTGATACCTTCCTACCTACAACAACCAATTCATAGAGGATGTTGGTGGCACTCAGAGTGGCTCCTATAATGTAGGTATTAAATCATGCATGAACATACATTAAGTGGAAGTTAGTCTCTATATGTGTTCTCCACACTCTTGTGCAATAATAATGTCTCCCTAAGTTAGGAAAGATGATCAATTAGACTATATATGGTCAAGGGAGGATTAATTAATCCTAATAAGTATTTCACGAAGAATTAGTTCATTCATCTCATTCAAGTGAAGCTAAAAGATATGTTGAAGTCATGTTATCCAAATTTTGTGCCTTGTCCTTTATTGAGGGAGGATTTTACCAATGTGATTTTTCCACTTTACTCACTTTTCTGGATATGAATAATTGTAAAGGGTGGTCATAGCATTGTTGTTGGGCCCTATATACACCTAAATTTTGACATGACATCTTAAATTTGGGCTTAAAAAGGGGTGTGGGAGTATAATAAACCCACTTCATAACTCATGATAAAATAATTAATCAATTTTGATTAATTTCCTTCCCACTAGCTTAAATAGTTGGCATCCACTTAGACTACATAGTAACCACTTTCCATATATAGGTTGATATTGTCCACTTTATTAACTTCTATAAATAGTAATTGAGTTTTCCTACAGTTTCTTCCTTATTATGATTTAATCCATCTTTTCGGTGGATGAGGTAAAGCTAGTCAACTAAGAAACTATTATCTTTTGTTTCCAAGCCATCCTCCATGATTTTATCTCCATTTTCTAGGATTAGCATGTTTTCCCATCACGTTTGACAACTCACTCGTGATTTTGCTAATTCATGAGGTCCTTGACTGATTTGGGAAGTTCTTTAGCCAACTATGGGGGTTTATCATATTTTGTAAGTCTATTTTTTTGAGATTGATGAGTTGTCTCCAATAAAACTTGATTTTACCTATGAGGGATTTACTATTTATGTACACTATTATTCATCATTATTCAATCGAAGGATACACTCCAATATTCATTTCCTCATTCATGCGATTCAATCTCTTCTCATCTCTTTATCTCTAATGTGTAAGTTTGCAAGAATTATCTTATTATCAATATCTACTTCCTATGATTCCTCTTAATATTAAAGCTGCTATTTCTAAATGGTATCAGAGCACTCCTACCATTTTGATTGGCGTAAATGTAGTACAATGAATAGCAACATTTTTAGATTCACTATGTGTAGTAGTATAGACCTATACTAAACATATTAGCAATTAAGATGGACCACTAACACATTCCTTATTCAACTTATTATATAATTTGTGGAATAGAAATATTTTTGGATGATGTGTATTTCCCAAGCCTAAGGATTCTCCTGTACCAAACACCCTTGGTAAGAAAAAATTGAGCTCTATCTCATGTGTAGACTATTCCTGAAGTTGAAGAGTTCTACAAGCATGCTAATTGACATTTATTCACACATGATGCATCTTTTTCCACTTTATTGGTCCACTTGATTATATACTAGTTGTTCTACTTTCGTTGAGTACTTTTACCAACTCTTGTAGCAAGAATTTATTTCATATGTTTCACTTATCTTACTGGTAATTATTGTTCCAACTCACTGAGAGTACTTTCATTGAGACTTCTACCCCTTCGATAATACTCATAAAGGTGAGCTACATTAAATGTAGGTGATATTTAAAACTTTTCTAGAAGTTAGAGCTAATATGCATTATCATAATTGTTTTTCATAATTTGGAATGGACCTATCTTCTTGTACTTGAGTTTATTATATATACCCCTAGTAATTCGTTTCTTCCTCAAGTGGGCCATGACCATATCACCCTCTTGGAATACATTTCACATTATATGTTGATTTTCTCTTTGTTTGTAATTTCCATTGTTGATATGCAATCTCTTTCTTACTTGTTCTTGCAACTCATGTATGTTTCCCAAAAAATCACTTGCATCATCACTCTTTTGGTTGTCGAAATATGCAAACGAAACCAGATCTACCACACGTCTTGGCGATCTTCCATATACAATATGAAATGGAATATCTCTTGTAGTTTTTTTCTCTGAAGCATTGTATGAAAATTCATCTTGGTATAATGTCAAATCCCATTGAATATGATTTTCTTCACTCAAAATTGTCAACAAATTCCCTAGAATCTTGTTCAAAACATTGTCTTATTTTCCTATTTGAGGAGACGTGTAAAACTGTATAGCATATATGAAGTTGATTTCTTCTAGAGTGTACTCCAAAAATGCACAAGAAACCTTGTATAACAATCTAAAGTAGTGCTTCACAGTAATCTATGCAACCTAATCACCTCTTTAAAGACTAACTAAGCTACTACACTAGCATCAATAGTCTTGTTGCATGCTATGAAATGTGTCATCTTCAAAAATATATCTACAACTACCATCATTGAATCATTCTTTTGTTGTGTCATATGCAGTCCTAGGGAAAAATCCATACTTACGTATTTCCATGGTTGTTAAAATACTATAAATGGAGTAATGTTTTGAATTTTACCCTTGGCTAATTGGTGAATCCTTCAACCTTCAAAAAATCTTTGTACATGTTTGTTGATGTTGGGAAAAAAGTATATCACCTTTACCAATGTTTTATTTTTATCATAGAAAAAATTCCCTCCAAAACCATGGTCCGCCACTATGCAAATTCGTAATGAGACTGAGTCATATGGAACTTCTTGGAATACACAAATTCTAGTTTAAACAAAAAAACCTCTTTAATATTGTAGTCCAGATAGGATTTTTCTTGTAGAATCCAAGGAACTTTACACACCTTCCAAGTTTCCTAGAAATCTGCATCTTCTTCATACAATATCTTTAGTTAATTCAAACTTACTACTTCGACTGCTGATATGGTGTTGAGCAACGTTGTCCTCTGACTTAGTGCATCGATGACCTTATTGTATTTCCCGCACCTATGTTTCAGCACAAAATGATAACTTTGAAAGAATTGTACCCACTTAGTATTGTTTTGATTCATTTTACCTTGGTTTTTAATGTACTGCAAAGCTTTGTGATCCGTGAAAAAGACAAAATATTTTGGTATTAGATAATTGTTAGTTTTTCAACATTCAAGCTAGCATTATGTTAGGATCTTTTCACTGAGAGAATAACAAGCACAGCAATAACATAAGCACATCACATGAGACAAGAGACACAAAGAGTTTTGACAGGGGAAACCATAAATGGAGAAAACCCCTCAACTTCCTCTAAGATAGTATCACCACAAGATGTGAAACCCAAAACAGTAAGATGACCTCCCAACACAACAGCAACCTTCTATCTTCTATCAAGCCAAAGTATTTCCTTCTCCAAAGGTGCGCCACACTTGAGAGAGCAAGTGATGTATTTCACAATTGATAAATAGAGAGACTCTCACTCTCTATTTATATTCTTCCGTTGACTTGAAGTGCACTCAACCATGTAGGATTAACTTACAATTACTTACTCGAGCCTACACCTTAATTAGTGTATAATAACCCAAGTGCCCCGAAACTATGGGGACTTACCTAATGACTTGATATGACTCATTTACATTATTAATCCTCCCGATCGGAACATCGGGGCATGACCACATGACTCAAATACATAATAGTAACATCCTTCAATAAACATCGGGTTACAAATACATAAGATACATAGAAGAATACATTCCGAAGTTACATATACATCAACACTCCCTCTTAAATAGGAAGGTATTATTTCGACACAATTTTTCAGCACTGCTCTTCTTCTCTGCATCAACTGGATCATCTGAGTCATCTGGATCTGGATCATCTCTCGATCTGGATCATCATAATATGGCATCACTGGATCTAGATGATCACTCGATATGGATCAACATCACTGGACTGGATCTAGATCATCACTCGATCTGGATCACCACTGTTGGATCTGGATCATCACTCGATCTGGATCTCTCGGAGTCATCATAACTTGATCTGGATCATAGCTCGATCTGGATCTCCACTGGTCATCATCATGTGTGTACTATCTCGTCATAGGAAGTTCTATAGAACCAACCCTTTTTCATGCTGGTTGTAGGCCTACTCTCATGTAGGTCTTCGCCCAGCACTTACATCTGACCTGCTCGTCAGAAAGGCACGCCCATCACTCACATCTGATCATGTAGTAAACTACAATCACATCAGAAAGGCCCAGCACTCACATTCACCAGCATGATAGGCACAATCAACTACCATCTGTGAAATGGCTCAGCTCTTATATTCACCAGCATGGTAGGACACATCAACTACCATCTGTGAAAAGGCTCTGCACTTATATCTGACCTACTCGTTAGAAGGGCACAATCCCATCCAGGCAGCAGCCACCTCCACCACAATGATGGAAGACTCTCAATCCACAATGATGAGATATTTCTGCACTTACATCTGACCTACTCATCAAAAGGGCACAATCCCATCCAGGCAGGAGCCACCTCTGCCACAATGATGGAAGACTCTCAATCCACAATGACGAGAGATTCCTGCACTTACATCTGACATGGAAGGAACTAAATCCTTTAGCCATGAACAGAATGGCACAGCCCTTACATCTGACCTACTCGTCAGAATGGCTCAATCCCATCCAGGCAGGAGCCACCTCCGCCACAATGATGGAATACTCTCAATCCACAATGAAGAGATATTTCTGCACTTAAATCTGACATGGAAGGAACTAAATCCTTTAGCCATGAACAGAATGGCACAGCCCTTACATCTGACCTACTCGTCAGAATGGCTCTCAATCTCAGCACTCATATCAGTCATGGAAGGAACCAATCCTCTCACCATGACAGAATGGATCAGCCCTTACATATGATATAGTGATACTTGATCTCGATATGCTTCGACTTGTCATGAAACACTGGATTCTATAACAACTTCACGCAACTCTGGTTGTCACAATGTATACAGGTAGCATCCAACTGGAGATCAAATATATCAGACAGTAGCTTCCGCAGCCATACTCCCTCACAAATAGTTGAACAAGCTGCGACATACTATGCTTCAGCTGTACTCAGTGCCACACAGGATTGCTCCCTGCTAAACCAAGAGATCACACCTGATCCCATACTGAAGCAACATCCTGAAGTACTCTTCCTGTCGATGGCACTGCCTGCCCAATTTGAATCAACATAACCCTCCAGGTTAATCTTATGATTCGCATCGTACTTGAGTCCATAATCAACTATACCCCTGCATGATTTGCAACCATCAGGTGAACATGTCTCAATGTGTTCACAGCAAAGCAAATATATGGTCTCAGGTACATCAAGGACCCAATCATCTGACAATACGGTGTAGCATCAACCGAATCTGATGAAGCATCACTCAATAGCTTCATGTTCGATGCCATAGGTGTGGTCATGCAGTCCATCATCCTGAACCTCTTCAGGATCTCTACTCCATACTTCCCTCATCCAAGGAACATTCCATCTGTACTCTGCCACACCTCCATACCTAGAACAATAGTGCATTGACACATAACAGGAGTATCACTGGTCTTTCGTCTTCAACCTTGAAGCAAAGGTTGGAATCCACTTTACTCTCAGTAAGGCCTAGAGTCATCAGTAATATGCCCATCTTGTCATATCATGTCAAACCTCAAGATATCCTGTAGTCACTCCCTCTGAAACGGAGCATCATACTCCCTCTGTCTCCTGTACTCTATGCACTAAAACATTCTGTACCGGAGTGACAAGTAGCTTCCTATGCTACTAATCTTCTATGTGATCATCTAGTGTATAGACTTATATCTTCAACCTTGTAGCAAAGGTTAAGATCTTCATCAATCTCATCATGTATGTGTTTAAACTCTTAATGGCTGCAAATGTCTCTTTGTAGTCTAGGCCTTCCTTTCATGAGAAGCCTCATGCTACGAATCCTGCTTTGTATCCCACGATGTTTCCATCTACTGCATGATGGAACTATGAACTTCTCTTCAGGTCTCGATACGACGCCCTGACATCATTCTTCTTGAACTGGAAGGTTCTGCATCAATGATGTCACTGCATTCATCATATTATTCTTTGTCTTGAAACTATTGTCACTTGTTCTTCGGAACAAGTCTTCATTCTTCTTTGCTTGTAAGTGATTATGTATGTGATCTTTTCTACAAGTCAAATGCATTTGTATGGCTAGAAACATTTCATAAGGAATATTTATACTGGAAAACACTCATGCATAAATATATGATCATGCAACTACTTTAGCCAATACAACATTCATCCATATCTCACTAAAACTTTCTAGATGCCTTCCATCTCTACCAGGACAACATTGAGATTGTGCACTAATCCAATATGTCAACAAAGAGGTTTCATTCTAGATAAGTAGAAATGGAGAATTTGTATAGCCCCATGAGCTACTTACCCATCACATACATATTAGTACTATACTGTCATTAATGCAAACATCCTATCATGCATAATACATCAACTAAATATAAACAAATGCATAACAAAACAATAATATGAAATGACAATTGAATACTTATCTTTATTTGTTTCGTGGGCATACTCCTTCTTGAGTCTTCAGCTTCATCGTCTTCTTCATTCATGATAGCATCGTTTCTTATCCAAATGATAAGGAGGATAAGAAGTTCTTCAAGATTTGAGTTCTTCATATTCCTCATATGAATGAATTCCACGATCCTGGGAGGCCATTCAAGGTGGCCATCACCACTTTTGCATTCTTCACTTTTTCTTTTACCACTTCAAGTAGCTTGAAATTCTAGAAGACCTTCAATAGCTTTGCTTGCAATAGGTAGTGCTCTGTAATGCACATGTGCAAGCCTTCTATGCCAAAGCTCATTTGGCTCTACTATGTCATGGATCAAGGCTTGTTCTAGATATCCCTTAAATTTATACAAGCCTCCTTCTTGTTCTTCAATCACTACCACATCATCGATAGTCTTTCCTTTTGGCCATATGATGACTTGACCATCTATGAATGCAGCCCACATTCCTTTTGCATCAATGCTGAAATGGAGAGAAGGTTCTTCTTCAATCCTAGCACAAACAATACTTCTTTCATTGTTAGAGACTTACCAGAGTCTAGCTTGTATGAAGATTCCCCACTACCTTTTATTGGACATTGGTAGTCATCTCCTAGTTTCACCTTGTGAGGTGATTCATGTTCTGATAGTCTTACAAAGGATTCCTTGAATCCCGTCATATGTTTGGAAGCACCACTGTCTATGAGACAATCATCACCTCCATGAGTAATGTTACCTGTGAGAGCTGATATCAGAACATATTCATCCTCGCTTGAAGAATCTTCACTTTCATATCTGGATCTTTTTCTGGATGGTTCATCATCCTCTAGAGCTTGAGCATGATGTCTTCTTTGGCCTCGTCTCCCTCTAAAACTGGAACCTCTATGCTAATGTAGGTGTCCAATCCAGAGAGATAAAATACTTATATGCTTGGAAGTTGTCAACTTCACCAATCTTATCATCAAGCTGATCACTTTGAAATGAGAACCTCAAATGGAAATAGCAAAGGATTAGATCTTATCGATTTGAGGTGTCCTCCCTTGTCCCGGAGTTTGTTGATCTAGGGTTTGTCGCAGAAGAACTAATTTTAAAAACTTGGAATCTTTCAGATATGATTGGATTAACAGATATATCTCTTCAAATGGAGCTGTCCAATGTACTCCTTTTCTGAAAACAGTGGAGGGAAGCTCCCGGAACAGGAAGCCCTAATTTTCTGATTTCTTCTGCAGAAATGTCTGTTACTGTTTCTGTGATATCTCTGAAATTACTTCTCCTCTGTGTCTCAAATTGTGCACTATCCTCACATGTCCCTGATCCAACACCGTAGGTTTCATAAGAATTGGTTTCACCATTTGGGATTTATGATCCTTTTCCCAAGGTGACCTGTTACAGGACTGTTCAGAACAGCGAAGTTGTACGGCCTTCCATGTGTCCCTAATTCATCTTCCAAGTTTGATATTTAGATAACAGAAAGTACATTCCGTGCCCTCTTTGGAACATCTTCAGGAATTCCATTTGGACCTCTGTAGCCCAAGATATTGAAATTTTCCCCAGGTGTCCTGTTTATGGATGATTTCTGGAAGAGGCTAGAACCCTAACTTTGAGAGATCATATCTCCCAAAATACAACGAATCTGAGGCTGATCTTTGGACACAGTGTTCATCAGGATTTTATCTTCGGCCCCTGCAATTTTTAGCTTTTGAGACTTCGCCAATAACGGAATATATTTACTGTACCAAAACTTAGTAGTTTTAGTATTTAGGGTTTCTCCTAGCTCAGGGTCAAACTAGGGTTTGAATTTCCTAGAGTTTCACCCAACCAAATTTCTTGATCCAGGTCTCTAAACTTCGGTTTTGATGAGGAGAATAATCCTATGCTGGTCTCACTCAAAAATTCCTCTTCTGTAGAAATCCCTAATTTCCACATCGAAACTGAAAATGCTTGAAATTGAATTCCGCATCGATAGAAAGATGCACCCTTCAATGGAGAGTCATCCTAGCATACTTTTGCTGAAAATATATGGAGGAAGATCCAAAAAATAGGAAGCCCTAGTTCCTGTAGCTGCACAATGTCTTCTTCTCAGGCTAGCTCTGATAGCATGTTAGTTTTTCAACATTCAAGCTAGCATTATGTTAGGATCTTTTCACTGAGAGAATAACAAGCACAACAATAACATAAGCACATCACATGAGACAAGAGACACAAAGAGTTTTGACAGGCGAAACCATAAATGAAGAAAACCCCTCAACTTCCTCTAAGATAGTATCACCACAAGATGTGAAACCCAAAACAGTAAGATGACCTCCCAACACAACAACAGCATTCTGTCTTCTGTCAAGCCAAAGTATTTCCTTCTCCAAAGGTGTGCCACACTTGAGAGAGCAAGTAATGTATTTCACAAGTGATAAATAGAGAGACTCTCACTCTCTATTTATATTCTTCCGTTGACTTGAAGTGCACTCAACCATGTAGGCTTAACTTACAATTACTTACTCGAGCCTACACCTTAATTAGTGTATAATAACCCAAGTGCCCCGAAACTGTGGGGACTTACCTAATGACTTGATATGACTCATTTACATTATTAATTCTCCCAATCAGAACATCGGGGCATGACCACATGACTCAAATACATAATAGTAACATCCTGGAATAAACATCGGGTTACAAATACATAAGATACATAGAAGAATACATTCCGAAGTTACATATACATCAACAATAATTTCTCCATTTCTTCAAGGCTTGCACAATTGTAAACATAGTATCTCTTCTTGGTCTCAAACTTTTAGCTGAAAATGTAATGGTTATGCCTTCATGAATTAAAACTAGTCCAATTGTTTCTCCACTCATATCACAATCAACCTAAAACACATTGCTAATATTGGTTGTGTTATTACTCTCCTATTTAATTCTTGAAATGAATTTGTTGTTGTAGTTTTCTATTGAAATACTCCCTTCGTCACACATTTTGTAAGCGATGCACATATCTAGCTGAAATTTTGAATAAAATTTTGATAGAATCCTTCCAATATGTGGAAAATCCTCACATCAAACGTGCAGCTAGGTGTTGGAAATTCAACAATATCCTCCACTTTCTTTGGGTATGTTTTTAGTCCTTTCTAAATAAAAAAACCCAAGTACACAAAATTTTGTTGCATAAATTTAAATGTCTTGAGGTTTAGCAGAAACTTCTCCTCCTATAATGTTGCAACATAGCTCTCACATGATCAATATGCTATGTTTTACTCCTTAAATATTAGTATTGTCACATAACCCAAATTGTAAAAAAAAATTATGTTTAAGAAGACATCAATCTTTAAATTTATTGTAAAGTTTGTAATTATTGACCAACTGGGATCAAGTATGGTTGTATTCAATTATGCTAAATATTTTATTAATTAATAAATAAAAGATGAGATAAGAGCTTAAGGGGGCTATTAAATGAGTGTCTACTGTCAACATGGTGGAGTAGTCTAGGTTGAGAGCAAATTGACACTTGCAAGCATCCTCAAACTACTTGTAGCTATTGCAGGAGGGAACTTCCCTATTTTTGTGGTCATGTTCCCCAAGAAAGTGGAACAAGAGAAGGTGGCTCATTAAGTGGAAAAAAATGACCCAAAAGACCTAGGAAAGCTTATAAACTACCCATCAAATTCAGCTGAGGCTGTTCAATGTTTACTTGTGAAATTTTTGAGTGAAATTTGTGCACAAGATATTTGATGGAGGGGAAAAGAAGAAGATTAGAGGGTGAAAATGTTGATTCACTGAACTAGTACAGTTGTTTTGGTTGAGCTCTTACTACTGTAGGAAGAAGTATTACTATTGATTACTCTATGGAGTTGCAAGGGTTTCATAACCCATTATCTCACCCAGTGCTTTCAACTTGGTGGACCAGTAGACAGGGTTGGGGTCCTAAGCCTAGCTGCTAAGCTGTCTTCAAGAATTTGGTTGGGTGGAATGGGATTCTTAGGCTTTTGTCTCCTCTGCTATATTACCAAGTTCTAAATGTTATTTAATTTTCTCTATGAAAGCATAGTAACTGGAATGTATGAATTTAGGAGTTGATGTAATTATATGACTGATTCATTTGTTTTTTTAAATTAAATAGTTAAATCTCTTATTGTTCAAAGGTAAATAAATTCGGGTTAAATATGTATTCGAATGGACGAATTAGGGTTTTAAATATTGTTAGAGAATAAAAGAAAATTCCTTGTTGTATTTTTCCACACCACCGAAGCTGTAGTAATCTAGTACAGTAGGAGAATTTAGGAGTGCTGAATACATCAAGTTAAGATGTGTATAAATATGAACATTTACTCTCTACTGATAATCTTGTTAGAAATGTTTAAAGGAAATTTTTCTCAATTCCATAAGTTTGTTGTTAGTTTAAAAAAATTGTTTAATTATAATCATAAATACTTTAAAGAATGCGTATTAAAAACCCTTACACAATTTTTGAAAATATGCTCATCTTAAAGAGAGTGAAAATAACCTTCTTTAGGGCTTAACCTAATATATAATTATTAACTAATACATAATAGGGAAAGAATATAAATGGAACAACTTTATATTATATAAATAGTAAAACGAAATTATATTAATAATTTACATTTTACAAATAATAGATATGTTAATTGCAATAATATTGTACAATATCAAATTTTAAATAATAAATAGTAAGAAAAAACAAACAATGGAGAGTATAAATTAAAAGGAAAATGCTATATTTTTCTTTGGGTCAAAACCCTAAACAAGGAAACCTCTCTAACCAAGTTCTTCTTTTCCTTTTTCCTTCAAGGTTAAAGTATTCTCAATTTATTTCCAAACCCTTACTGTTCCAAAATTTTCAATATATAAATGCTATATCTAATTCATAATTTCCCTAAATTAAATTGAATTTATACATAAATAGGGTATAATCTGTTTATTACATATAAAATAACAGAGTAAAAGAAATAAATTAAATTATTCTAAATTTTTTTACACAGTTTTACCCAAGTCACAAATCAAAACCCTGTAACCAAGGAGGATTGATTCCTTTTTGTTAATATGTAAATACAAGTCATTATAGTAAATAAAACCTAAGAACTATCCTTCACATATAATTTCATATAATAACTACAATTTAAAAACAAAATCAAATTTATAGATTTCTTATGACAGAGTGATCCTTTATCTTCCTTCATAAAATATTTAACCAGATATAGGTAAAAACAACAAAAGGGAACTTTAAATTGTCATTATAGACTTCAAATATCAAAAACTATATCGTATAAGTACCCAACAGTCCAAGTCATTCAAATACTTCCTTCAACACAGCTTGGTTCCAAACTTCCTTAACACTCTCAAGTTTTTAAAGATTATTCAAAATGTATAAGTTAGCAAAACCCTAGTATGCATAAACACAACCTAACATAAAATACCAATGGCCATACGAAATTTACAAGTACTTTATTAAACCAAACAAGTCACGGCCTTAAGGCTGACTACTTGTTTTAAATTCTCCTTCTACCATCTGTAGCAAAACCCTACACATCGTTGAAGGAAGAAACCCCAGGTGGTAAGGCTGAGGCTTACCAAGTCTTTTTGTGTAGTGAACATTAGCTCGAAAAGTCATAGCTTTTGAAGCAAACTCCTTCATTTCAGATTTGGGAGGACGAGTCTCAGCCATAGTCGTGCCTGCACAAAACCAAAGTAAATGCGTTAAAAATTTTCTCCCAAACCTTCTTATTGTAAAAATAATAGAAATTTTAGAAAGAAAAGAGCTTACCTTCTAGTATTTTTATGGTCACAGCCACAGTATGGATTCCTTTTGAAACCCACTCAAACCCTGGAAAAGGAACTGTAGTATCGAGCCACCGATTGAGAGAAACTCTCAGTCTAAGACCACGGAACAAAGTGAGAAATCGTTATTGTAAATGCCAGAAATAGAAGCCAAGAAATTATCGATAACGCGATTCAGGAAGACTACCAACAAGAGCTGTCTCCAGTAGCCACTCTACGAACGCTAAAGAGTATAGCTCGATTGTAAAAGGTGTTTACATTCTTAAAGGTTCATCTTTGAAAATAGAATCCCAAGGGTCCATGAGCTTGTCGGCTCTACCCTCGAACCAACGAAAAATATGGAAAACAAGCAAAGTTTTAGGTCGTTGGTCAGAATTAATGTTAGGGATTCTACTTTTAAGACCCTAACCAATGAATTATTCACGTGTTGAATCCACTTACTCATCAATAGTATGGGTTTACTCTATAGTCGTGAATGGCATCATTTATCCGGCATTATAAACAAATGTTAATATTTTGGCATATGTTAATACTTCGCATATGTTAGTATTTTGGCATATGTTTATACTACGCATATGTTAATTATTTTGCATATTTAATTCAGTATTGTAAGTTTAACGCTTAATATGTTATACTATAACGATGCATATGGAATTATGGTGCTATTGCATTTCAACGATAGGGTTAATATAACACTTAGAGATTAAATTTAAAGTTTCGGTTTACGCTTATATTTTGCTATATAATTTTCCTTGTAATTTTAAATATATATGTCATTAAATGAAACTAGACAACCATTATGTTCTTAAGCCTAGAAAAAGATGGTTTCAAACATAAATCTTAAATGACTGCTTTAACATAACAAATTCAAGTTATAGAAAGGAACAGGTTTTACAATGCCTTCATTTATCAAAGCCTTAATTTAAATATATATTCTATCATTTTAATTTTGTAGTTGAGATAATTAATATCGATCCTGAAACTGGAAATAAAACGAATTACCTATAAAAGACCTGTAACAATAATCATCATTTCACTGCATTAGCTTCAATGAGCTAAGTAAGCTTCGGCATAACCAAAAGTTCCTTTAGTAAAGAAGAACCAAAACTTTAGCACCTCGCACCCGCTAGTATTTTAAACAGTTATTTTCAACACTTTACTTCTTCAAATATTTTACATTATAGATCGATCTTTCATGACATTGCTGTTGTAAAGAATGTATAATGGTTTTGTTTAGATATTTTAAAATGTTAACTGTTAGCAATTAAGTTACTCTCTTAAGTGATAATTGCAAACCTTAATTGTCGCAAGAAAATTTTTAAAATTTTCTGAAATTTTAGGAGTTTTACAAGTATATCATCCAAATACACAACTATGAATTTACCAAAAAATGGTTTCAAGTATTCATTCATCAATATCATGAATTTATTGGGTTCGTTAGTTCATCTGAATGGTATCACTAACCACTCAAATAATCCATCCTTCACCTTAAATGTTGTCCTCTAAAATTCACCTTATCTGATTTCAATTTGGTGATAGCAACTAACGGTACTCACACTACTAAAGAAATAGAAAATGTCATCCATTCTTAGCGATGGAAATTAGTATTTGATGGTAATTTTTTATATGGCATGAAAATCAGTACACATTCACCACTCCCATATTTTCTTAGGCTTTAATACTGCTGGTATAGAACAATGGCTCAAATACTCATGAATCAATCCTCAATCAAGCAATTCCGACACTTGTCGATTGAATTCTTCACTTTTTGACGAAGTCATTTGATAACGATATTTATTTTTTAAACTCGATCTTAGCATCAAATCAATTTTGTGTGATATACTACCTAATGGAGGTAAAATTGTGGATAATTCCTCTGCAACAAATTCTTTAAAGTTTTCCAACACACATTGGATCTTTGCTAGTACAAAAATTTCCTTTTTAGACTCATGAAACTTTTTTGGAAATATAGCTAAGCAATACCCATTTTCCATATGCTCTGTAATTCAATAACTTGGTTACCACCTATGCTAATTTTTTAAAGTTTTCTACCCAAGGTATATGCACTAATCCCCTTTCAAAGGTATGGACCGGTAAATAAGGAAGGGCAGGGTCAAAAAATCCCATATCTTATGACCGAGGGATATGTAGGGAATGGTTTGAACCACTTGGGAGGCTTATTCCTAAGACTCACTATCCAAGTAGTCCAAGAAGTTCCTTTAGCGTGACCTTGGAAAAGTGCCCAAGTAAGGAAAATCTAATCAAGCATAAAGGATGACCAAAATGGATGGTCTAGATGTGCCCTGGGAAAGATCAAAGGCCAGAAATCATTTCCACACAAGGAAAATTAGGAGACGTGAGTCTAGAACATGGTAAGTTTTGGTTACAAAAGTGTTAAATCCAACTTCCTCTTCCTGTAGTATAGGTCCGAAGGTAAATAATGGTTTTGAGGTAAATCGATGGCTAGAAAACGTGGAGTGAAAATTAGAATCGGGAAAAGACAAGTTCGGTCCCGGAAAGCTAAAGTCCTAATTTTTGGTTTCTTCTATCCAAGATTAGAAAGTGGCAAGTCTAGGGATTTGGGGTGAATATTTGAAGTTTTGATGTTTGATATCTGCCATATCTATGGTCAAAAAGTCTCCCACACAGATCAGCGATGCAGAAACGAATAGAGGGGAGGAAATTGAAAATTGAAAGTCAGAAAACTTAAGAATTGGCCCATAAAAATCCGATATTTCATGTTCAGCGATCCACTAGATCCAATGGTCCAGGATGTTTCTGCCTAGATCAACGGTGCTGAAAGGCACAGAAGGGATAAATTCAGAGCTCAGAAATAAATAATATTTAGTTTCATTTTGGAAAGTTGAAGTTATGGGTTCAATTTTTTCTAGATCAACAGCTGAGGATTAATCCAGTGGAAATAAATGGTGCAAAATGATTAAAGGGTAGAAAGGATGATGTAGAGGCAGAAAGAGAAAATTGAACAGCAGAAAATCTATCAGTTCATTTCCCTCCTTTCAGAGATCCTAAATCGATGACACAGAATGAATCTTGAGGTAAGATAAACAGTCCATAAATGATTTCCCTAGTTATGATGTAGGGAATGAGATATTATGTTGCAGAACAATGAAAGAGGATCTAAAGCATCTCTTTTTGTCGGCAGTCATTATTTCTAGGTGTTTAGTTTCCCATTTTTGGCCATCACGCACATCCCAACATGGTTTCCTGTTTTTCTTTTGTGATCATGGTGAATCTTCTAGACCATAGTCAGTTAGGATATTATCTATGCAGGCTTTATTCCCACTCTCTGAATTTGGATTTGTTTTGAGTTTCATCTCAGGAGTCTGATTAAACTATAAATATTCCCTCGAAAGAGGAAGAAAGGGTTGAAATATTTCATTCAGAAGCCTCAGCATTCGGGTTTCTTGGCTCTGTCATTTTCTTGGAAGATTTAATGAAAATAATTCTCTGAGATTTCTGAGATTCATCACGGTGTCCCCTGTTCAGTCTATTTTTCATTTGTAACCTCCATTTTGTATCTGTATATTTTCTGCTAATGCATTTCTAGTTGTATATGAGGAATTCACTCTATGTCAATCATTCTTTGCATCAGATAACGCATTTGTTTATGTGTTTCTAGGAAATGTTTTGGAATTCATCTTATATCCTCCATTGCAGTTACCATCGTCTATTGTTTGTTCTGCTAAAGGTGTGTTCATGAGATTCATCCCTAGATAGGTTCCTTATGTTACATCAGGCTTCTTCTTATTTTCCCCTCCCATCCCTTTAAATATATGTTGATGAACATTGGTGCCTATTTTGCCTCATATTATGAAGGTTATTGCTGTTTATTATTTGTTGTAATCCCTTTAATGTTTTAGGCCTCGACTCCATTTTCCCAATGGTATTTCTTGTATGTCTATTTCACCATTTTTGAACCTAAAAATACCCTTTTACCATCAGAAATGTAGCCATTCTACATCCTTCTTAAAGCCATATGTGTATGTGAATTTCTTTTGTGACAAAGAGAGAGCAAGGTCTAACTATAAGGCTAGACTATAGTCTAAATATTGGTTGAAATGGTTTCCCATGTGACTTCCTACCAAAAGCATAGGAAAATTAGAGGGTGATAATATCTTGACTCTGTTTCCAGGGAGAGGGAGAAAATCATCCCTGGTAAAAATGACATCGTCCTAGCTTTATGATCTGGTTGAGAAGCTGGTCTTACAAGTGCAATTGGTTGTACGTGCTCTGGAGACTCCACACAAATTTCGAACGTGACTCCACTGAGAAATACTGGTGGCCCAAAGAACCCACATGAGGAGAAATCCTCATGCAAAATCCTTCCAAGAAGTATTTAATCTAGAAATTTTTATCTGGAGGGCCAACATGATACAAAGGTTAGGTTGCAAATGTTAGTCATAAATATTTCCTTCCTTACTGAAGATGTTCTTGTTGTCGATGATACATCTGAAAATTGTAATGAGGAGTTTGGACTAACCTGTCCCTATAACTAAATTTGAGTCCATCCTCTAAAGATTGATTTATGATACATATGCATTTTATTTTCCCCACAATTCGTGGTCACCCCTGACCTCAGAGCCTCTAGAAGAGTATTTCCAACACCTTCCTGACCTAGAGTGCTTTGCACTTACTTTTGAATTGACCTTGCTAAATTCTACTATCATAACACAGTTTGTTGTTGCATATTGCTCTCCCATTGCTTCAAAACAAAATCAAGCTTCATATTCCAGTTTTGCAGTTCTTCATAGCTTACCAAATTCTTTTCCACCAATCTTGACCCTTCATGTAAACCCTATCGTACCTCCAAGGATGGATCAATTTGCCCCTTTAAACCTCCTTGTTGTTCTCCATTAAATTCCCTTATTTTATGTCCAAATAATTATACAGTTTAATGGGGATAGGGGATACTCAGCTGAAGAACGCTTGGAGTGGTTTTCATTCTAGAAAAATTTAGAAGTGGACCATGATGATGTGAAAGTCAGGTTGTTTGCTCAGTTCCTTACTGGAGAGGCAAGAAGATGGTTCACAAACCTCCCAATTGGCTCCATCCAAAACTATCAAGCCTTTGAATATGCCATCAGGGATAAATGGGAGGACTGGAAGAACCTTAAGATGTGTCTATCTCAATATCACCCTATGAGGAGAAAGGAGAGTGAATCCATCCAATAATTTTTAGGCAGGTTTATGAAAGTATACAATTCCATTCCTTCTAATTCAAACCTCCCATTGGCTCTGCACAACTTCAATATGCTGAAGATCTCGATGGATCATTTTCCTTATGGATGAGTGAAAGGAGACCATCCTCCTTGGAAGCTATGATGAAAAATTCCACAGAGGTGGAGGTAAACTTGACTGCTACAAGAAAGAAGAAAAGAGAGGAGGGAGAATAGAGAAGCGAAGAAGGAGAACAGAGAAAAGAGGAAGGATAATGGAGAAGAGATGGTGGGGAAGGGGAAAGAGGGGAGAGAAGAAAAGAAAAAGAATTTGAAAAACCCTCTACCTCTATATCTAAAGAGGTCAAAATAGACACAATGTTGAAAACCATGGAAAGAATGGTGGAGGAACTTTTTGTGGATGGTAGACTACCTCCTAGGAAAAATCAGGAGTAGTAGAACAAGAACCAGAATGGTAGAAGGCCACCAATTCCTAAAAATAGACAGAGGGACCAAAGAAAACCTCCTGATCCACCTATCATGCTTCCCTTTCAGGAAAATTATTTGGATTAGGTTGGATAAGATTAGGTAGAAGATGAAACCCATTAGTTGGAAATTGACCCATCCTCCACCTTTCTGACTAAAGAAGAACATCGTAAGGCTTGTATTGAGAGGGGAGAGGTTTCCGCTAGAGAAACATATGCCTTCAAGAAGGGATACCAACCTTTTTTCATGGAGACAGAGAGACAGATTGGTTTGATGAACAGATAGGTTCCTGTAATAAAAAATAAAGAGGCAACAAAAAAAGCATCTACAAGCAAATCAAAGAGCATCCCACCCCCCATGGACACCTCCACGAATGTAGCAGAACCTAAAGGGAAGGAGAAAAAGTAAGATCACCCAAGAGGGTCAAACCAAGGGCATGCCTCGTTCAGTTTGAATATGATTCTAAGGTTTCCAAATTGTTGAATCTTCCTAGAGAAGTTTCTGAAATGTCAGACTCCCTAAATCTCCAACATGATAGCCCCACCTTCCATTTTGGACCTCATGTAGAAGATTCTGCTAAGAAAGATACCCCCCCTTTCTATATCGGTCTGAACATCCATAATTTCATCTTACACAATTCCATGAATGATTTAGGAGCCTCCATCAATATGATTCCCATGGTAGTCATGGAGGAACTAGGATTGGAAGAGACCAAACCCTACAAAGATATTTTCTCTTTTGACCATACCAAAGTCAGGTTCCTAGGACTGATAAAATATATAGCCATCTCTTTGGCCCAAATCACTGCCAAAAACCTAGTCATGGATGCAGTTGTAGCTAACATCCCTCTAAAGTTTGGAATGTTGTTATCAAGATCATGGGCAGCCAAACTAAAGGGTACTTTTCAAATGGACATGTCCTATGCTACTATCCCTGTTTTTGGAACACAGAGAAGGATTTTTAGGGAGAAAAGGCTAGCCTACATGGTGTAATAATGATGAAAGGCCAAACAATCACCCCATCTATGCATTGGAAACTGAGATGGGATCATCCATATTCAACACTGTAGGAGACAAAGATAGTTGTGGTTCCCAGAATGTTTCCTTTGTGCCCACTCAGGAGGAACTAGATGGAGTATGGGACGTAAATTTTGATGGGTCAACATGCAGAGGAGAGAAAGGAGCTGGAGTGTGGATGAGACCTATAGGAGTGTAAGATTTGAATTATTCTTACAAGATTACTTTTGACTATACAAAAATCAAGTAGAATGCGAGGCTATGATATTAGCAATTGTAGCCTTGAGGAATATCCAAGTCAAGAGGATGGTGTTTCATGGGTATTCTAAGCTAATAATCAAACAAATGACTAGTGAATATCATGCCATACATCCTTGCATGAGGATCTATCGAAATGCTTCCCAGGACCTCATTGAATTATTTGAAAAATGCAGTTTCAATCGAATCCCCAGAGTACAAAATTGTGTAGTTGATTCCTTGAACACCTGTGCAATGATTTTCAAGGTCCCTATGCATGTGGTTGGGAAATACAAAATTGAGGTGATGCACGGACCTTATATCACTGATAATGTCAAAAGATGGCAAGTTTTTGAAGATGATAAGAAGATCCAAAAATTCCTCACTCTCACTAGGGAGTTTGATGGATTGAGTATTGACGAAGAAAATGAGCTTTTGAAGAATGTTACCCTGAAATCAAGAACCTTTTCAAGGCCATAGTGTTGTTCCTTGCCAAATTCCCTGAGAGGGGGATGCTTCTCCTATTGAAGATGTTGATGCTGGAAAAATTGAAGACGTTTGGGAAATAGATATGGAGGAGACTAAGGAGCATAAAGAATACATGAACAACGTATGTGGAAAGGAGATAATGTAGCTGAAATCTAATTCCATCCCCACGGGCCTAGTTCCTCTACAAAAACTATTTGATCCTAATGATGTGGCTAAAGAAACTCATCTGGTCCCAAACTGTGTGGATATTGAAGATGTAGATATTGGGACAGAAGATCATCCTAATATCATCAAAATAGTAAGGACCCTTTCACCTCAATCCAAGAAAAGGTACATCACACTAATGAAAGAGTATTCAGATGTATTTTTGTGGAGTTATAAGGCCTATGATACAAGCATAATCCAACATACCATAACACTAAAAAAATATTAGGTGCCTTTCAAATAGAAGCTAAGGAGGATGAATCCCAAACTGCTACCCCTGATAGAAAAGGATATCAAGAAGCTATTTGAAGCCAAAATCATTGTGGGTCTCAAATTCTCATGCTGGGTGGAAAATCTTGTCCCTATCATGAATAAGAATGGGGAAATAAGAATATGTATTGACTTCAGGAACTTGAATAGGGTTCTTTGAAGGATCATTACCCTCTTTCCAAAATGGACCATATCTTACAAAGAGTAGTGGGTTCACATAAAATCTCTACTCTAGAGGATCAAGAGAAGAAAATGTTCACCACACCCTGGGGCACATTCATGTATGCTAAAATTCCATTTGGGCTTATCAATGCAGGATAAAATTTCCAGTTGGCCATTCACGTAGCCTTCACTGATGAAAAGGACAAAACTATGTTCATCTATATAGATGATATCACTTTGTTCTCCCAGTCTAATGAAGAACATGTTGCTTACCTTCTGAGAATGTTTAGAAAATGGAGAAAGTTCAGCATTGCTTTGAATCCAAAGAATTCTTTCCTTTTTATGAAATAAGGGAAGTTGTTGGGGCATATAATCTATCACGAAGGCATCAGGATATATCTAAAGAGGGTCAAGGCGATCAACAAAATCAATATCCCTCAAAATAATGTCGAAGTCCAATTCTTTCTTGGAAAGGTAAACTTTCTGAGAAGATTTATTGCTTCCTTTTACGAAAAAGTGAAACATATAACTGATATGATGGGAAAGGATAAAGAAATGAAGTGGACCCATGAAGATAAGAAATCCTTTTTCATACATAAAAAATGCCATATCTAAAGCACCTGTTCTTGCAAACCTTGATTTTGCTAAATACTTCCTCATATTTTCGTTTTCGTCTGAGCACATAGTGGCAAGAGTACTGCTAAAGAAGAATCATGAGGGGCATGAAAAACCCATTGATTTTTACAACAAAACCCTGAGAGACACTCTCCTAAAGTATAATATCTTAGAAAAGCAAGATTATGTCCTAGTGCATGTCTTAAAGGATTTCAGAGTGTATATCCTTCACTCCCATATAATTTCTCATGTCCCCAGCAGCGATGTAAAGGATATTTTGACCCAACCTGATCTTGAGGGACGGAGGGGAAAGTGGATATCAGTTCTACTTGAATATGATATGGACATCAAACCCACAAAATTAATCAAATGCTAGGGACTAGCCAGTCTTATGGCCCAATCAAACTATGATGCTCTCAAATTGCACATGATCGCTGAATTGTCAACAGGAGATCAAAACCCTCAGGGACATATAGGTCCCCTAGTAGGTGAGCACTTTCTATCATCCCCTTGGTACACTGATATCATATTTTTGTTACAACATCTGTAGGCCCCACAAGGTATGGACAAGGCAAAGTCTAGATTGTTCAAGCAGAAAGCATCTAGGTACTGCATGTTAGAGGGAAAATTGTATTGGAAGGAGCCAGGAGGAGTGCTTTTGAAATGTGTATATGAGTCGGAGGAAAAACGACTCATTGAGGAATTCCATGCAGGATAATGTGGAGGCCATCACTGTTGGAAATCTATTGTAAACAAAATCATGAGGCAGTGTTTTATTGGCCTACCATTTTATCAGATACAAACAAGAAATTTGTTTCCTATCATAAATGTTAGATATATGAGGAGATAAGGAAGCTATTACTGTTTTCTTTAGAACCCATACAAGTTGAATCCCCTTTCCATCCATGGGGGATATATTTCATATATAGACTAATCCACATTTCTCAAAACAACATGCATGGATAGTTACATCCATGGACTATTTCACTAAATGGATCGAGGCCATCCTCACAAGACAAGATACTGAGATAGTGATCATGCAATTTCTGGAGGAGCATATCCTGTCAATATTTCGGATTCTTGGAAAGATAATCAATGATAATGCCCCTACTTCCATGTCTAAGAAGATGGTGGAGTTTTGTTCCAAGTATCATATACATTTGGGTCACTCTACTTCCTACTATCCATAAGGAAATGGATTGGAAAAATCATTCCATACAAACCTCATGAGAATGATTAAGAAGCTACTGCAAGAAAACAAAAGGGCTTGGAACACAAACTTGATTCATGCTTTGTAGGATCATAGGATCAACATAAATAAATCCATTGGAACCTTAACTTTCCATCTGGTCTATGGTTCTGAGGTAACCTTCCTGAGTTACTTAAGTTTGACAATGATGAAACTATTGCAAGAACAGGAAATAGAGACACATCAAACTCAAAGGAGGATGTATCAATTAACTGAACTACAATAACAAAGGGAGCAGTTATTTGACAAAGCACAGAGGTTTCAGGAAAAAATGAAAGAAATATTTGACAGAAAGACCAATCTTGAGGACTTCTAGTTGGGGGATGTAGTTTTGATGTGGGATGCACCACATCAGGACAAGGGGAAGCATGGAAAGTTTGATCACCTATGGAAGGGTCCATATAATATTGTAGCTTTCAAAGGCAAGAATGCCTATGTTTTGGAGGAGATGGCGGGTGTCCTAGTATTTGGAGCTCCTATAAATGGGGGGATCCTCAAACATTACTTTCTGTAAAATTAAGTTCATCTCCATTGTCATTGTATATACCATTTTTATTTTTTTAACATTGCACCTGTGGATGGCCCTCCTTTTAGACTTAAATCCCGAGGTGGAGGCAGTATGGTCTCCAGCAGGGGCTGTCATTTAGTTTTCTTTTTCAGGTGAAGTTGGTGGATCAGGAACATGGCCTATGTGGTTCTTTGCTACTTCACAAGGAGGATAACATCCTCGATTTGGAGTCATTGTTAGCACCTGTGCTAAATTTTTGAAGTTTCCTACCCAAGGTATCTGCACTAATCCCCTTTGAAAGGTATAGACTGGTAAAAAATGAGGAATAGGGTCAAAAAATTCCATCTATTATGACCCAACGATATGCAGGGAAAGGTTTGAAGTGATTGGGAGGCTTATTCCTAAGACTGAGTATCAAAATAGTCCAAGAATTTCCTTTAGTGTGACCTTGGAAAAGTGCCCAAGTAAGGAAAATCAAATCAAGGATAAATGAAGACCAAAATGGACAATCTAGATGCGCCTTGGGAAAGATCTAAGGTCATTAATCATTTCCGCATAAGGAAAAATTGGGAGGCACGAGTCTGGAACAGGGTAAGGTTTGCTTACAAAAGAGTTAAATCCAATTTCCACTTCCTACAGCCTAGATCCGACAGTAAGTAATGGTTCCAAGGTAAACCAATGGCTAGAAAATACGTTAGTAAAAGTCAGAATCGGGAAAGGACAAGTTCGGTCTCGGAAAGCTAAAGTACCGATTTCTGTTTTTCGCTATCCAGTATCAGAAAGTGAAAAGTATAAGGATTTGGGCTTGAAGGTCTAAATTTTTTATTTTCGATATCCACCATATCTACGGTTATAAAGTCTTCCACATAGATCAACGGTGCAGAAAGGCACAAAAGGAAGGAAATGGGAAATTAGAAGTTGGAAAAATTAAGAATTGGCCCATAAAAATTTGATATTTTGTGTTCTCGGATCCACCAGATCCAACGGACCAAGATGCTTCCACCAATATCAATGGTGTAGAAAGGCACAAAAGGGAGAAAATTGGAAATCAAAAATAAAAAAATACTAAGTAGTTTCGTTTTGGAAAGTTGAAGTTCTGGGTTCCATTTTCGCAAGATCAATGACTGAGGATGAATTCAGTAGAAATCAATGGTATGGAATGATTAAAGGGAGGAAAGGATGATGCATAAGAAGAAAAGAAAATTGAACAGTAGAAAATATATCATCCCATTTCCCACCTTCCAAAGATCCCAGACCGACGACCCAGAATTAATCCTAAGGTAATATGAACGGTCTAGAAGAAATGTCCCTTGTAAAGATATAGGGAATGAGATATTCTGTTGCAAAACAATGAAATAAGATTTGAACCATCATTTTTAGATGTTAGGCATTATTTCTAAGTGTTTAAATTCCCATTTTTGGCCATCATGTGCATCCCAACATGGTTTCCTATTTTAATTTTGTGATTGTGACGAATCTTTTAGATCATAGTCGGTTAGGATTTTATGCATGTGGGTTCAACCCCCACTCTCTATATTTGGCTCTGTTTCGAGGTTGGTCTCGAGATCTTACTTACACTATAAATATTCCCTCGAAATAGGAAGAAAGGGTTGAAATATTTCATTCAGAAGCCTCAACATTTGGGTTTTGTAGCTCTGTCATTTTCTCAGAATATTTAATGAAAAGTATGCTCTAAGTTTTTTGAGATTCATCATGGCGTCCCTTGTTCAATCTGTTCTTCTTTCGTAAACTCCATTTCGTATCTGTGTAATTATGCTAATGCATTTCTAGTTGTATGTGAGGAATTCGCTCTCTATCAAGCACTCCTTGCATCAGATTATGCATTTGTTTACGTGTTTATGGTAAATGATTCGGAATTCATATTATATGGTCCATTGTAGTTACCATCTTCTGTTGTTTGCTCTTTTAAAGGTGTTTTTAGGAGATTCATCCCCAGATAGGTGCCTATGTTACATCAAGCTTCTTCTTATTCCCCCCTACCATCCCTTTAAAGATATTTTGTTGAACATTGGTGCCTATTTTTCCTCAGATTATGGATTTTATTGCTGTTTATTATTTTCTATGACAAAGAGAGAGCCCTTTGTGATTGTAAGGCTAGACTACAGTCTAAAGATTGCTTGAAATGGTTACCCTTGTGACTTCCTACAGCAACCATATGAAAATTACAAGGTGATAACAAACTCTTTGGCATAACAGACCATAATCCAGATGTTACAACCATACACATCCTTGTCATTCCTACGAATGTTAGTCCCCTCATTCTCCTGCAATGCAATCAATTTATAACATTTCCCATTTTGCACAAATTCATAATAATTTTACCTACCATCATGGAACACCTTTTGGTCATACATTAAAGGTATTTCAAGAATAACATGACACTCATTCATCTCTACTGCATCGCATCGAACTTTTTCTTTGAAATTCCCAATTTGAAAACTTAATAAACAATGTTGAGTTAGAGTATCTTGTTGTTCTTTCTGCAACCATGAAATTCTATAAGGGTTAGANCTACATCGCATAGAACTTTTTCTTTGAAATTCCCAATTTGAAAACTTAATAAACAATGTTGAGTTAGAGTATCTTGTTGTTCTTTCTGCAACCATGAAATTCTATAAGGGTTAGAATGGGGTTCGCATTTCAATTTTAATTTCTTCTTAACTCTAGTGGAAACCAAGTTTTCAATGTTTCCTCCATCAATGGCTAAGTTACAACCTTTTCCTTGGACTTAATATTTTTTCTTAAACACTCTTTTCCTTTGTTCAAGCTCCTCTATTAACTTTTTCTATCGCCTTAACAACACTCTTCAAAATATCATATTTTTACGTTGTTCTTGATGAAGCACATTAACACTATTTGCAACCTCTGATGCTTCATCAACCACTTTCATGTGTGTTCTAATATCACCTCTTTTACTTGGAAATTTTTTTCTCAACATTCCAAGGCTTGGTGACTTTCAATTCCACATCTATAACAAGTAATTACATACTTTCCTCATCCTCTTCCGAAACATCTAGCTCTACCACTTCCATTTCCTCTTGTACTTGGACTAATTGTCGACTTCTCTTCTTTTCCATTTGTTCTAGCAGTGTTTTCTCTTCCTCGTCCTTGTGGGCCTTTTGCTCTAATATTTTGCTGAGTGTTTTGATTATCCTTCTATTCCACATTCAGTGCAACTTGGTAAGCCTCATCCTTAGTATGAAAATAATGCGTACTCATCTCTTCCTGTATTGCATACTTCAAACAATTCACATATCTAGCTACACACTGATACTCAAGCTCATTAATTCATGATCTGAGTGACAACATGAAGATTTCCTTAGTATGCTCATGCACATAAACATCCTTTTTTCCTCAAGTTCCTAAACTTGTCTACACAAATGTTTTTTTTGATAATATACAAGAAAAAACTTCTCTTTGATTTTAATCACCATTTTTCGGAGATTTACCTCTCATTTTTCAACACGAGGTGATTTTAATCAATAGAAAGATGATTATGATGGTATAATTTGATTGTTTCTTAATTTTGGAAAATTGTCCTCGAACAACTAAATATTAAGATGACACATAATTTTTTTGATGACGGATGTCAACAAACTACATGAACCAAGGGGGTAACTTTGCCAAGGACAAAAACCCTATGTACTGGACAATTCCGATGATTTTCTAGTAATGGCTCTGCTCAATCTAAATCGTTGGCAACATCAAGAGGTGGTGTCTTACAACTATCCCTCTCATAGCTCTGACGTGTTAATATTGACTTATATGCTTTGATCATATCCGTTGGAAATAACTAGGGTAGTACTAATTAGCTTTTCTACCTCTTTTAACCCCACCAATGATTAGGATCTACCTTGGCGAGACGCGCCACTTTGACATCTGAGAGATATACGGGAAACCACTTATTTATCCTCCTTGCATGTCTAGAATCCTACAACGACATAGATTTACTTACTCATGATACACAAATTAATATGGACCACTAACGGAGAGATCCTCGTTTATATCTATCACGCAACTTGAGACCTGTAATGGCGAATATCTATTCTACAAAATCATATTATTGCATATAATCCCTTAATGAATGGTTTTCACATGTGTATATGTCATCTCTCTTGGGGTGTCCAACAATCTAGATTTTTTTTTCAACAACATGTATAGATACATCTAGGATGTTGAAGCAAAGATTTACTGGATATGCATTTAGATGGCTACCTACTGTGAACGGTTCAAACCTTTTTTGATACATCTAGGTGCATCTTAAAATTGACAAGTAATAATTTGTCGAAAACATATAATGTGATGCTTACAGCGATAATATGACAACAATATTCACAACAGTACCATAACATTGATGATGAGATGCAACATGCAATATAGATAAATTAATGCACCCACTAAATAACCCCATATGATAAACCCAATCTTAATAATATCTCCCATTTGGAGATGTTGGGATTCCTAAGAAATTTAGTGGAACATAATACTCAATTAACCATGGATCCTATGCAATGACTCTTCACTACTTAATCTTCTATAGAAAATCTAAAAATGCATGAAGTTCCAACATCATGATAATTTAGTGGAGTTGAGAAGTTGAATCTTGAAATGATTTCATTTTTTTAAGTTTCACCTTTGGAAATATAAATATTCAAAATTAGCAAGAAAGCATGTTTTTTGTTTATTAAGTTGTTAGATGAAGACAAGATTATTCAATATAAAAATTTCATAAAATGTCTTGACGCATATTTCTTGAAGTTTTTAGACAAATGGATTTTACCATTGGTAATGACGTTAAAAATGTTACCACTTAAACTCTTGATTTATATGAAAATTCCTAATCACTTGGGAGAGACTCAAAGGGAGAGTGAAATTACTACCTTTATAACTTTAGCATCAATTTCCTTAATTTAAGCCACTAAAAGCTACCACAAGGGGGTCTTCCTTAAAGCAAGATAAGTCTATAACAAAGAAGAAAACAAGATTAATTTGATTTAGCTTCAAATTCAAATTAGAATATGTTTTAGAAATACTAATTGCCAAATATATATAGGTAGATTCATACACACAAAGATTTGATCTAGCTAGATCTGATAAAGATAAAGGGTTTTGAAGCCATTGTAGATTCCAATTAAGGATACTAGTGAATGGTTTTAGACTCTCATAGACAAACACTATTTTTGATGATACATATTTAAGATTTGACAAGTAGAAAACAAAAAGTTATAGATACTTATATTTTAGGTTTGGATGGGGCAAGATTAGAGCATATCCTCTTGGCTCATACGGTCATTCAAATATTAATTATTGATTGATAAAAGAGGGTGAAATTTATTTGGTTAACGTATACACTAGCATTATTCATAAAATGAAGATTGAATAATAACACTAGAAAAGTTTACATGCCAATCCATTACAAAGATGATGCATGTGTCCCTACAAATTCAATAGAGAATTACAATATAAAGTGGCTAAACTTATCATTCATCCTATTACTATTATGGTATCACAAAGACATTTCAACAAGTGATATAAATAATAAGTACTAGAAAAACCCCATAAGAGCTAAGAAAATAAACATAGGAAAAAACAAAGAGAAAGAGACTCATTTATTCCATCAAACAAATTACAAACGAAGAGCTCCCTCTTTTACATTACAAAACCCAACAATTACATTTGCATGGAGAAATGTGCTTTGTCCATGTGTATGAACATCTGAGTGGAAAGTGCCACATGTCTGAAGAGAGAGGCATTCCCATGCAAGCAAGATGACACCCATGTGAAAGATCATTCTCCCACCTTATTCTTAAGGAACTGCACCCACCACCAATTTAAGGAAGTTCATCCACAAGTTTTCTAGTGGTCATGATTTTGGCATTTGTGAGAGAGGATGAAACCATGACTATCTTAGCGATGATGCTCCCACATTTTAGATTGAAGTGCACAAATAATTTTTAAGGAGGTGAAGGGGTGCATTATTAGTTTCCCACCTTGAAAAGTATGAAACATATATCATCATAAATGCGAGGACATCATGGGCATCTAGATAATGCTATTCCAATGAGGTTTAAAGATAACCAAAATCCTATAGTGTTTAGACTACTCTAAAATAAACTAGGTTGCCCTCCCTTATTCCCTTTAAATAAAACATAAACATTTAATGCTCCCCATTTCTTGTGAGTTAATGGTATTTATCAATAAAACATATACATTTTAATTTAATATTGAAGAATTATTTTAGTTAAATATGGCACTTCTATTCATTTGACTTAGTGGGTGGAAAAAACCATCCTACAACAACCATGACTAAATCCAATTAATCTATTTAATTTATTTTTTTTATTTTTTAGTTTTTACTTGGGAAATCTGGGCGTGGTACTCACTACCAGGGGGTCCATTCCCGTTGGCTGCCACTATACCCGGGTCCATTCTCGTTGGCTGCCACTATACCCCAGGTGTGTCCACAAGCCAACAAGCATGGGGCACGGATAAGGGGGGTGAAATTTGAACTTGAGACCTCTTTTAAAACATTCCTTCATTTACACGACACTTGGCAGTCAGTCTCACAACCCTAACCCTAACCCTAACCCTAAACCTAAACCTGGTCCAATATCAAACACTTTAAATACTGATAATCCATTTGCTTTTGGGTCATACTTTACATTGTAAACTTTACATGGCAATGGAAAAAGTAAACCTACAGTGCAAAAATTCATTTCAAATGTTTGCCAAAGCCGGCATTGAGAAGTGTCTTTCAATTCTATGTCTTGGAAGGAACTGGTTGTGAATGGATTGAATCCGGAGAAATGGGTTGGGTGAGAATGTAATTGGAGAAAACCGTTTTCTTTCATACTCTTCCAGCCTATTTCTCCCCGACCATCTCATGTAGAATACGACTGAATAGTTTGCTTGACATCTCATTGCCCGCTTCTGCAAACACTTGAAATGAGTGTTTGCACTGGCCTGCAGAAGGCCGCCATCTCCGCTCCTAAATTAGAACCATAGAACTATGAGGCGTTAACAGTCAACTGCCCCAATCTTAGAACTATAGAACTATGAGGCTTTAATGTGAATCCGGTCTTTAAGGGAGAATTGGGTCTTCTTTCCCGGGCTTTCCTATGCGGTTGTTAAACTAGAAATGCAGAGTGGAAGCAATTTGGTTGGATGGAAAATCGATTTAGGTATTAATTTTTTGGCACAAAGATTTTGGACATAGTGGGGAATTTCAAAGCCTTTAAGAAAGCTGAATATCGACATATGGCCATTGCTTGAAAATCCTTAAGAGATGGTTGTTCCTTTTATTTTATCTGTCTGCTTCAGAGGCTTCTTGAAAATACGTGGCTTGTTTCTTGGTCTATTATAAGCATCTTCAACATTAGGATTAAATGCTCTTATAATTCTGTCATTAAAAATAAATCAATTCTGTCATTAAAAATAAAGTTGATTTAGACTGATCACTTTACTTTTCTCTTAGCTAGATTTAGATCTCTCTGTGGTTCGAAGATGGAAATGCTTTTGCTAATCATGTACTGGTTCCAAAACATAAACTACATATCCAAGCAAAGGCATTGCCATCTTCACCTTGAAGAGTTCTAAATCTAGGTACACAACAGTTAATTTGTTGGACAATATTGGCGAATAGAATCTGCTGCTCAGTTGTTGTGGCTAATCCATTTAGTCCATTTTCTTGATAGCCAAAACCAAGCGGACTAAACTTGGGTTTAGCGCTCAGTCAATATTTTAAAAATAAATTATCTCACTTTTTAACTCTGACCTATTTTTACTGCGACCAACTTTTTTTTGCTGCGACCAAGCCGGTTGGTGCGACCAAGTTAATACCTGTGATCAAGTTGGTACCTGCGACCAAGTTGATTTCTGCGATCAAGTTTGGTGCAATCAACTTATCTGCGATCAAGTTGATGTGAACAACTTATCTGTGATCAAGTTGATGCGATCAACTTATCTGCAATCAAGTTGATGCGATCGAGTTGATGCCTGATGCGATCAACTTATCTGTGATCAACTTGATGCGATCAACTTATCTGCGATCAAGTTGATGCCTGATGCGATCAACTTATCTGTGATTAGAATGATAGAATATGTTTCTTAGTCTAAAGACTTAAGAAATTACAAATACTTTTCACCTGCGAGTAAGATGAAGTAAAATGACCACATTTACAAATCCAAATAACTTATGAAAAACATATGCCCAAATATGTAGGAATATTTGAGTAGAACAAAGTGCGATAAAACCTGGAACTTTCACGTGGTGAGATTTTTATGGGTTCTTGTTCTTTTACTTATCAGTAATTGTAAAAGACATTTACAAAAGTAAATCTGGAAACATGAGCAGCCAAATAATCATGAATTCAACCACAAACTATTTCATATATTAACTATGCTGAAATACAAAGTAATACAAACTTGTTTGTTACAAACTCGTCCGTCTACAGAGCTTCATCTCTTCGGCTAAATCAAATGCATGGAAGCTTGAGCTTCGAATTCACTTTCTCACCCTGAGTTCCTCTGCTTGTATCTTTTCCTGTCTATTCCTGTTTTCGTGTTCTCTCTCTGTCTGTAAACTAAATTACAAAATGCTTCTTCTATTTATAGACAACCTGAAGATTGCTACATCATGGCCGACTTACTTGCCGACTTACTTTCCATTAAACACTGCAATAACTATCTACCTAACAACTTAACTTCTGAAATAAATTCAACTGACTTACGTTGCCTACTTGTGGACTTTTCCTTCTTGTCAGACTGACAGACAAGATCGTGACTTGTACAGACTCTGACAGAGTCGGCTGGAGATCAAATCCAGATCTACGAGTAATTACATTTTTCCAACACTCCCCCTTAATTATTAGCAGATGGGGATTTTTAAACAAAACTTACAAAATGTTTCAGAGCTTAGACATGCTCTGTTTATGACAGTGTTCACTGTGGGGAACTTGTCATTCCAAGATAACTACGCAGATACTGGAATGTGTCCTTTTCCAATGGCTTTGTGAATATGTCTACAAGTTGGTCTTTAGACCTGCAAAATTCCAAACAAATTTCCTTGTCGTTCACCAACTCTCTTATAAAATGAAACCTTGTGTCAATGTGCTTGGTTCTCTTATGAAACACGTGATTCTTTGATAATGCTATGGCTGAATTGTTGTCGCAGAAGATTGTTGTCGGTTCTTGATGGTTTTGTGACAAGTCTTTTAATACTCTTCTCATCCAGATAGCTTGACATGCAGCACTTGTTGCTGCAACATACTCTGCTTCAGCTGAAGATAGAGTTACTATGGGCTGTTTCTTTGAAGCCCATGAAACAACACCTGTACCAAAATGAAATGTGTACCCAGATATGCTTTTCCTATCATCTATGCTGCCTCCATTGTCACTGTTAGTGTAACCAATGAGTTTAAAATTTTCTGAGGTTGAATACATAATACCAAGATCTTTTGTTCCACTTACATACCTCAGAATTCTTTTACCTGCTTGCCAATGTGAGTCTTTTGGTGAATCCATGAACCTTGAGATCAGACTTACACCATACATAATGTCTGGTCTTGTTGCTGTCAAATACATAAGGCTGCCAACAAGCCTTTTGAACAGCGTAGGATCTACAGTGGATCCTTCATCATCCTTACTCAATTTTAAACCTGTTATCACTGGTGTTGGGGCTGTCTTGTAGTTAGACATGTTAAACATTTTTAGAACTTCACTTGCATACTTAGACTGTGATATAAAAATACCACTTTCATACTGCTGAACTCGAATGCTCAGAAAAAACTTCATAAGCCCCATATCAGTCATTTGAAATTCACTTTCCATGACTGTTTTAAAATCTGTTATGCCATAATCACCAGTAAATATTAAATCATCTACATATAGGTAGACAATTAAAATTTTACCTTGCTCATTGACTTTGGTGTACAAAGTCGGTTCACGTTCACTTCTGTGAAATCCATTTTCAATGAGATAGGAATCAATACGACTGTACCAAGCTCTAGGAGCTTGCTTCAAACCATATAATGCCTTTTTCAGCCTGTACACTTTGTGCTTGACCTGGAACTTCATACCCTTGTGGCTATTCCACATATACTTCCTCTTCTAGATAGCCATTTAAGAATGTTAACTTGACATCCATTTGATGAACATGCCATTTGTTTTGTGCAGCAATGGCCAAAACTGTTCTGACTGTATCCATGCGTGCAACAGGTGCAAATGTTTCATTGAAGTCGATGCCGGGTTGCTGTGTGAACCCTCTTGCTACCATTCTTTCCTTGTGCTTTTGCACATTCCCATCAGCATCTTGCTTTGTCTTATAAATCCATTTGACACTGATTACATCTTTGTCTTTTGCTACATCAACGAGTTCCCATGTCTGGTTTTTCTCAATGCATTCTATTTCTTCATCCATGGCTTGTTCCCATACTTCTTCTTCAACAACTTCTTCAAATGTTAGTGGATCATATATAGGGGAAAATAATGCAAACAGAGAGAATGAATTAAGTGTACCAACTTCATATATCTCTTGCAAACTTCTTGTCTTCACTGGTTCTGTCGATGTCGACCTTGACGAAATGCTTGATGGAGTTTGCTGTCCTCTTGGTGTACTTGTCGGCGTAGCTTGGGATGCTACTTGTGTCAATGGTCCTTGTGCTGAACCATGTCTTGGTGTCATGGGAATCGACGGTGCTCCGATCGGTTGACTTACATGTGGTATTTGAACCACTTCCTCTTCCATATCATCATTGTCGATGTTCGACACAATCTTGACATTTGCGTCGACGGTTCCATCCCATGATTCATTCTCGACAAATTGAACATCTCGACTGATTATGACTTTCCTTATGATGGGGTCATATAACTTGTATGCTGTTGTGTCTTCTGAATAGCCGAAAAAAATACATTTATGTCCCTTCTTGTCTAGCTTCCTTCTCAGCTCATCTGGAATATGAGCATATGCAACACAACCAAAAAATTTTAAATGAGAAACACTATGATTCATACCTATCCATGCTTCTTGGGGAACTTTGTTCTTCACACTCTTTGTCGGACATCAATTCATAATGTATACTGCAGTTGCGACTGCTTCACCCCAATACTCATTTGGAAAATGCTTGGCTGCCAACATGCTGCGTGCCATCTCCATGATGGTTCTGTTCTTTCTTTCAGCAATACTGTTCTGCTGAGGTGTATACCGTAGAGTGAATTGTTTCTGTATGCCACGGGTCTTGCAAAAATTTAGAAATTCATTTGAAACATATTCACCTCCTCTGTCGGTCCTTAAGATCTTGATGCGGTGTCCACTCTAGTTCTCCACGAGTGCCTTGAACTGCTGAAAATAACTAAATGCATCAGATTTGTGCTTCAAGAAATATACCCATGTCTTTCTTCAGTAATCATCAATAAAGGTTAGAAAATACTTGCAGTCACCAATGGATGATGTCTGCATTGGACCAAAAATGTCAGAGTGCACAATTTCAAGTGGTGTGCGTGCTCTATAGGACTTTCTGACTGGAAAAGTCTCTCTGTGCTACTTGCCAAAAATGCAGCCTTCACAAACCCTCTCTGGTTTCTCGATCAATGGTAATCCCTTCACCATATTCTTTGTGTGTAGTAGCTTCAGCCCACCAAAATTCAGATGTCCAAATCTGAAATGCCACAACCAGGATTCATCCTAAACTTCTGTTTGAAATGCCGCTTGCAAATTAGCGCTACATTTTTCTGTCTTGTTGAGGATCTCGACTGTTTATTCACTTTCTGCCTTGAATGCAGCTCCTGTCTTTGTCTTCCCTTTTATGTTGGAAACTATCCTCAATGGAAACAAGCGGTTGCTTGTCATTGGCACTTTTGCTATCAGCTGGTCGCTTGGATGCTTGTCTTTGATCACACAGTGTTCGTCTTCCATGTAGACTCTGTATCCTTTTTGTAACAACTGTCCAATGCTTAACAGATTATGTTTCAGACCTTCAACATGATAGATATCAGGGATATACTTACTCTCCCCCTATTTGGCTATAATATCAACAGTGCCTTTTCCTAAGACAGTGACTTGGACATTGTTTCCAAGTGTAACATCAGTTTTAACTGAAGTGTCTAGACTGGAAAACAGATCTAAATTACCAGTCATATGATTGCTGCATCCTGAGTCTAAGTACCATATGTCATGTGGACTTTCTTGAACAACATTGCATTCAAGTGGAGATGTCGATGCCATTAACATTGCACCTATCGAAGTGTTGGTGCTGGTCGGCTGACTTGGGCTTTTCCTTCCTTGGTCATATTGCTTCTTCCTGCATTCATATGCATAATGACCAAAATTCTTATAGTAATGACATTGAATTTTTTATTTATTAAACCTCTGGCCACTTGGCTGACTTGGGTTCTAGTTATCTCCTCTACCACCGACATTTTCAGGACTTCTGCCTCGTCCTCCTCTTGAAGAACTTCTTCCTCTGCCTCTGAAGTTGTTTCTCCCCCTGCCTCTACCATGGCTTATGGATAACTATGCTGCAAATGCACCTTCCAATGATGTATGTGACCTGCTGATTCTGTGTTCATGGTTGATGAGTGAAGCTTGCAGCTCATCAATGCTGAATGTTGACATGTCTATGTGTTCCTCTAAGGTCACAACCAAATTTTCAAATCTTGGGGGAAGACTTCTGAGAATTTTTTCAACAACCCTTTGGTCTGATACGGGTTGTCCATGAGATTTCAATTGGTTTATCAACCCAACAACTCTGGTGTAGAATGTGTCTACATTCTCTGAATCTTTCATGCACAGAGATTCAAAATCTTTTCTCAGAATCTGCAGCTTGGATGTCTTTACCTTATTCAAACCTTGATAGGCAGTCTCCAATGTATCCCATGCTTCCTTGGCATTAATCTTTGCTGCTATTCTTGGGAGTATGCTCTCATGCATAGCTTGATGTATGAAAAATAGAACTTTTCCATCTTTCTTCCTCTGTTCTCTCAAGACATCTTTCTCAGCCTGTGTGAGATTGTTATATGCTGCCATATCTGCTGGTTCTGCATAACCATGCTGGACTATCTCCCAAACATCTTGTCCTCTGAATAAAGCCTTCATTGTTAAAGACCAATATTCATAATTCTTTCTTGTAAAACTTGGAGGTTGTAATGAACCGGAAGTGGAAGCCATTTCTAATTTTTTTAATTAACTTTCCGTAGAAAATTAATTTCCACTTTTTAAGACAAGATTTCTTTCCTAAAATCTTGGGCTGTTATAAACCTTGCTCTGATATAACCTCGCTCTGATACCAGATAGCCAAAACCGAGCCGACTAAACTTGGGTTTAGTGCTCAGTCAATATTTTAAAAATAAATTATTTCACTTTTTAACTCCAACCTGTTTTTACTGCGACCACCCTTTTTACTACGACCAACTTTTTTTTGCTGCAACCAAGTTAATACCTGCGATTAAGTTGGTACCTGCGACCAAGTTGATTTCTACGATCAAGTTTGGTGTGATCAACTTATCTGTGATCAAGTTGATGCGATCAACTTATCTGTGATCAAGTTGATGCGATGAACTTATCTGCAATCAAGTTGATGCGATCGAGTTGATGCCTGATTCAATCAACTTATCTGTGATCAAGCTGATGCGATCAAGTTGATGCCTGATGCGATCAACTTATCTGTGATTAGAATGATAGAATATGTTTCTTAGTCTAAAGACTTAAGAAATTACAAACACTTTTCACCTGTGATTAAGATGAAGTAAAATGACCACATTTACAAATCCAAATAACTTATGAAAAACATATGCCCAAATATGCAGGAATATTTGAGTAGAACAAAGTGCGATAAAACCTGGAACTTTCACATGGTGAGATTTTTATGGGTTCTTGTTCTTTTACTTATCAGTAATTGTAAAAGACATTTACAGAAGTAAATCTGGAAACATGAGCGGCCAAATAATCATGAATTCAACCACAAACTAGTTCATATATTAACTATGCTGAAAGACAAAGTAATACAAACTTGTCTGTTACAAACTCGTCCGTCTACAGAGCTTCAGCTCTTCGGCTAAATCAAATGCACAGAAGCTTGAGCTTCGACTTCAC
>LPNX010928003.1:42271-81702 GCA_001517045.1 Pseudotsuga menziesii
ATTATATGCTTATCACTTCTTCTTTGATTTAGATCTATCTGTGGTCTGAAGATGGCAATGCATTTGCTTGGATATGTAGTTTATGTTCTAGAACCAACACATAATTAGCAAAGGCAACGCCATATTCACCCTCAAGAGCTCTAAATCTAGCTCAAAAGAGAGGACTAGATACTGCGAAATAGACGCTAGTATCACAACAGCTAATTATTTGGACAACACTGCCAAATAGAATCTACTCCTCTGTTGTTGTGATTACCCGATTTTGACATGCAATTGAATCATGAAATGGTTAATTGCGCTGAATGCAGTTAGTTTCCTAAATCAGAATCATGAAATAGTTAATTTCATTGAATGCAGTTACTTTCCTGAAGCATCTACAGCAAGTGGGCTAACACCAGCAAACAACATTTTATTTATACACTTGAACTCGGCTCAATCCGTATTCAATTCTTGAAAAAACTTTCAAATCCCTCTAAAAGCTTACATTACCAACTAGGCAACAATCTCTAAAACGTCTTTGATATGGGCAGACTGTTGCGATCACTCATGCTTCGTATGTGGACATCATTTGTGAAATTGTCATAGCTGGCTTCCCACCACAAGAACAAAGTAATGAACTCATGGTAAAATATTATTCGGGGTTAATAATGGTGGTTTCTGAAATATCAAACAAATTGTGGTGGGGTTATACACATCTTGTTCCGACCAGTTCGATTGTGTCAGTTTTGAGGGGGCTTCAAGTACACCTTTTACCTCTCTGTGAAAGGTATATTACACTATATCTAGTTATTACCTTTCATTGATTATAGCAAAACTATCTTTACGTTATATATTCAAAAGTGCGGATTAACATCAACATCAACTTAAGATGGTCTCGTTTCTTTTTTTTTATACAAAATAGAAAATAGAGACGATTATGTCTCTTTTCAATTTTCTTCCAAGTATTGCATTTAATAACAAAACACATAGTTTACTAAACAACGTTGTGGGACTCATTATAATGTTGCATAAAACTTATTACAAAATCTTATGTCAGTACAATGCCAACACTTACAAAACATCAGGTGGAACTAATGGAAGTTGAAGAATCTGACTTCTTAGTCGACTATCATGCAACTATTGAAAAATAATGACAAAAGGCATGGCATGATATGCATATCAAGTAGAAATAATTTAATAGAGGTGACCAATTTCTACTTCATGACAATATGTTCATGACGCAATCGAGAAAAACTCCAAATGCATTGGTTGGGACCTCTAATTGTTGCAGAAATCTAAGACTCTAGAGTTGTTAAGATTATGACACTTGATAGTATCCTCCATCCAAGTTGGGTGAATGGAACACAGATAAAGATATGCTTCGTTTTAGTGATCACATAAGCTGCCACTCTGGTCACTAGGAGTGGTTTAGTTAGAAGTTAGGTTCCTTTTCAATTAAGTGAAGTTTGTAATTCTCAATTTTTAGTCATTTATTTTAGTCTAGTTTTTTATTTGATAGTTTTCAGTTACCTCAATCCATTATGATCAGGGGACCTGCCATTCCCAATTCATCTACTGCCCTTGTAGTCCATTATTTCCACACTTCGGTATCGATGTCCCATTAAAAAGTGTTATGCCTATATCGAGGCCCACAAGAAAGAATGTGTCAATTCCATCATCTCAATTTCAACCTATTTCCATATCTCTAATGCATCAATTTTCCATCCAATTCCAATGTGACAAAGCACCACCTTGCAATCATTCCATGATGTTATAAGGGAACACATATTCATGTTAATACATCACATTAGTATGATAAGTCCAAGCCTTGCATCTAGATCTACATTTTCAATGGAGATGATTTTGATGTCCCATATGTTTACTGACGTTTTGAAATATAAATATCTCCTTATCCCGCAATTTTATTTTCATCTATCTCCATGGATATGACCTCTATGGTTTATCCGAGTTACATTTCATCGTTAAAGAATAATTTGATGGATAAAGTTGTGCAGGAGCATCTATATTTTCCATGAAGTCCACTAGGAAGCTCGATCTTAGGGATCTTGTCTCCTTCCTTGCTTTTCATGCTATGTGATGATTTCTTAGTGTCCTTTTTTTCACTGCTCACTGGAGCTCCTTCTCAAGGAATCTTGTCTCCTGCTTAAAGAGAAATAACTAATTTTTTTTGCTTTAATGAGACTTCCAAAGATGCTATTATGGATTAATATTTTCTAACATGATGCAACACTAGCTTGTTTCGCTCCCTATAACACCACAACTAAGAAGCAACAACCTTTCTTGAAGGAATTTCTATTATTCTCAATAGATGCCAATTACCTTTAATGTCCCTAATACAGAAGATAAATATCGGATGTTGTTCAGGACCAGATGTTGTATGTCAATGATGCTTGATGCCATGTTTGGATCCTTCACGAATATCTAGGAACAATTGATGTGCAAGGTTCAAGAATTCAATTTGGTTGACTTGAGAGTGTGTCAACACTTATGTGTTGGTTTATCCCACAATATTGAGAGGGGGGCGTTAATATGTATTGACCCTTTGTAAATTAAAACACACAATAATCAACAATTAAGACACAAATTTTATCATGGAAACCTCAGAGAGAAAACCACCAACACAAACTCATTAATAAGATAAATTTTACAAAATTGTCTATTTGCTACTACAGAAAGGATGCAAGGCACACCTTAAGTTTTTCCTGCAACTAAAGACTGGGATGCAACAACAACCCTATGGTTTTCTTCCTTCTTTAATAGACAAGGATGCTACAACACCTTGTTCTCTAGGTTTGACTGGAAGGAGGTTTTGAACCCCTCCAGACTTGTGGTCTGCCCTAGCGCTACCCTACCACCCTAGTCTGGTTTTCTTAGTCTTTGGAATAGTTGTAAACTATTCACTTTGGACTCCATAAAACTTACTAACAAAGACATCTTCATTATTTACACATTCATACAATAAATACTTGTTACCTATTTCCCACCATCACATTTCTCCATAGCTGCACTCCTTCATTCTGGATTGTGACTGTTTACTTATAGACACAATGATTCATCAACTTACCCATTCAACAGTTGCATCATTTCATTGATAACTTTTAGCAAAGGCATCGTTTCTTTCTTCCCACAAATATGAATTCATTTTTGTGACCTTGTTTATCATTTTCTAGTGCGTCTGCAATATCCATCTTCTTTCTCCAAGATCATCTTTGAACTTTAATCAGATTCATTGATATTATTTCTAAGTCTCTCTAGACCATTGATCTAATGCATAGATTTCCTCCTTGAAATCATATTTTCGTAAAATGGTTTTCTCATCAACGATTCCCCATCATTGATCTTTGTCGGGCATTTTCCTCATCGTTGATTTTCTATTTTGTGGATTGCAGGATGCGGGATGCGGGAAATCAAATCTTCAAAACTTCGATTTTATGCTTTTTGCAATCGCATTTCCGCAATTTTTTTTTCTGGATCCTTGATCTCTTGCGGGCTCTCTCATGATTGTCGATATTCAGATTGTGGGATGCGGGAACTCAACTCTTCTGCAATTGTCTTTCTGCAATCGTCTTTCCACATCAACATTTTCAGACTGTTGATCTCCTGTAGGCTCTCCCATAACTGTCGATCTCTAAATTGTAGGATGCAAAATGTAGGATGCGATATTTCCTCAAATCATGTCTCCACTTTCCACAAGCTTCTTTCCATAATTTTTCTTTTGCACCGTTGATATTTTGCGGAGTCTTTCCTAACCGTCGATCTTCTGGATTGTGGGTTGCAGGTTGTGGGTTTACAAAATATTTAAACCTTATTTCCGCAATTCCCTTTCTGCATTTTTCTTCAGTGCCATCGATCTCTTTTTGCAGACCTAATCTCTGCCATCCGACCTTGATCCTTTGTGGAATTTTGGATCTTCCGCCTAACTGTTCGAATTAATCCTTAACTGTTGGATCTCATGCGGGATGCATCCTGACCATGGATTTCATATCGAATGTGGATCTCACCATGACTTTGAGGATCTGCACAATTTATTTGCGGAAAATCTCCAACTATTTCTAACACTTTTGAAGACTTATATATACAAAGAATTTCATCATGCTATTGATTATAAGGATTTTATAAACACTCTCGCAAATATAGTTTCTCTGTTCTTTGATTGTTTACATATACTCTATCTCCTGTTCATTTCACTCTTTTGTAGTTCCACTCTTCATTTGTCTAACCAGCTTTTTCATTTATATTACATCTCTACTGGTTATTCCTTTGTCATTTGTGAACATCCTTGACATCAATGAAAATTATATACTCAAAAATACCCCCCTTTGGCATTGATCGCAACCTCTAACCATTCTCCCCCTTTGACAACAATGACAAAGGAAACTTTCTAACTAACAACTCCCCACGTCAACATTTCTCCCCCTGAGATTGAGCTTTCTCCTCTTAGTTCTTGTGTAACAAAATTACTCTTATCTTCTGTCTAAGACACTCAAAGGATTCCTCATCCTCTTGCAAAACCTCTAGATCTACCACTTCCATTTCCTCTTGTACTTGGACTAATGGTCGACTTCTCTTCTTTTCCATTTGTTCTAGCAGTGTTTTCTCTTCCTCATCATTGTGAACCTTTTACTCTAATATTTTGGTGAGTCTTTTGATTAACCTTCTCTTCCACATTCATTGCAACTTGGTAAACCTCATCCTTAGTATGAAAATAATGCATACACATCTCTCCCTATATTGCATAGTTCAAACCATTCATGTATCTGGCTACACACTCATACTCAGGCTCATTGATTCCTAATTTGAGTGATAACATGAAGAATTCCTTAGTATACTCATGCACATAAACATCCTTTTCCTCAACTTCTAAACTTGTTTACACAAATGTTTTCTATAATATACAAGAAAAAACTTCTCTTTGATTTTACTCACCATTTTCATCCAAGTCCTATTCTTTGTTATCCCATGATCAACCCTATTTTCCTACAGTATGTCACACCAAAGGGATGTATTTTATTTCAACTTTGTGGTGGAAAAACGAGCTCGATTTGGGTCACAAACATATTCATATTCAAAGTATCTCTCAATATCTTCGATATAATTAATAAGAGTTTTATCTTTCATACCTTTTTTGTATCACAAAACCCTAAATTTTGCACTACCTCTTTTTCTGAAATAAGTTATTAGGTGCATGACTAGGTCAATGTCTTCATTGTTTAGTTCAAACTCAATATCACCTTATGATTATGTATCTATTTTGGAAAATCCATATCTTCTTTGGTTAAACTCCTCTAATATCCTCCATAAGTATTCAAATTCTTCAATATTTTCACCTCCATGTGTTTCTCCTCTCCTTCTTGGAGAGATTCTAACAAGCCTCCTGGTAGTTTGAATCTTAACTACCATCCACAACCTCAATCCCTATGTTGATACACCACTTGTCTCCAACAATCAAGATTTGGATACATAACAAAAATTAGGGTATTATCCAACACACTTTTAGGAACAATTAGGAAAGAAATCTAAGAGTGTTTGTGCTATGATACCACCTGATACAGAAGCTAGGAGTTACAAGAAACATCCAGTTACAATAAACCAACACAATGATAAATAACACAAAATCTTAACTGCGAAATATTATATGAAACACAGACAACATTCTATTAATTAAGATAAAATCATAGGTTTAGATTATATCCCATTCTTTCAACAGTAACATCATACAAGTAGCATCTTCCACCAATTTTTCATTCGTGTTGCCAGAAAAACTCGATATAAATGAGACAGATAGAGTCTTATGAGTTAATAAAATGATACTCTTCCCTAAAGTTCATTTATCATATCTTCTTCTCATCAAAACCCCTCTCATTGATTCCATCCCTCATTTAAATATGGTAGATTTCCTTTGAATCAATTCACCTTCCATCTTGTAGATTGAATAGTTACAAATCATCCCTCTGGTTTCGCTAATCGTTCAAATTCCTTATTTTAGTCTCGAGTTCACAGTTTTTCCTTTAGGCATGAGTTCTTTTAGCTAAGAATGAATGTGACTCATCATGAATGTCTGTGGGACAATGTAAAATGTGTGTAATCACAACATTGCAAATGAAGAAATATCGCAATACTTGTAAAATTACACCATAAGCAAGAGTTTCAACATGATTTTCATGAGGAGTAAAAGTAGTAGCATGATTATTTGCAGTTTAAGTTGATACGAGTAGCAGCATAGACCTATACTTAGCAAATTTACTAAATAAAATGGACCACTAACATAGTCCTTATTGAACTTATTATCTAATTTGTGGAATACAAATATTTTTGGATGATGTGAATTTCCAGAGCCCAAGGATGCATCTCCATCATTGGGAGTATGTCCCATAGGTGGTGCATTTTCTCGTCTTCATCTTAGGCTCTCGAGCAAGGGATACGGATTTTTTGGATGTAAAACCTACAACGAGATACTTTAGAGAGGGACAAAATATACTTTTATAAGATAACTAAACACTGGGAAAATGATACAAATAACAAGATAGGAATATGCACTTACTCAACTCTTGTAAGACTCTTAATGAGATTTGTCGGAGATTTTCCTCTGATTTTTAAACAGGAGGTGATTTTAATCAATAGAAAGATTATTATGATATTATAATTTGATTGTTTCTTAATTTTGGAAACTTGTCCTTGAACAACTAAATATTAGGATGACACATAATTTTTTGATGACAAATGTCAATGAACTACATGAATCAAAGGGGGTAAATTTGGCAAGGACAAAAAATCCTATGTACTGGATGATTTAGATGATTCTCCAGGAATGGATCTGCTCAATCTAAATTGTTGGAAACATCAAGATGTGGTGTCTTACAACTATCCCTCTCATAGCTTTGACTTGTTAAAATTGACTTATATGCTTTGATCGTATCTGTTGGAAATAACTAGGGTAGTACTACTTATGTTTTCTACCTCATTTAACCCCACCAATGATTAGGATTTACTTTGGGGAGACGCCACTACAACAAATCCTGGAATTAGTGTCCCATTTAGCATCCCCTTTTAGTGTAATTTTTTTTACGTTGAGTGGTCAAACTAGACGCTAAATGGGAGGCGTCATGGACAAAACTTAAAGCGTCTCAAAAAATGTCTTTTTTTTTTCCTATATAGCATCCTTTATGACGTCCAAAATAACATCTATTTTTTTGTCTCCAAGAATAACGTTCAACTTTTCTTTCAAAACAACATCAAGGTTTGCTTCCTAAATAACGTCATATTTTTCGTCCTAGCGAGTGTCCTCTTTTTCTTCTTAAATGACATCCTCGTTCGGGCCATATTTGCATCCTTAATAGCACCATGTTAGCATCCAATAGAGCATCCATTTCTGCTACCACTTTAGCATCCCATTTTGCACCATGTTTTACTTCCAGATATGTGCCAATTTTCGCTTCCAAATTTGCACCAATTTTTGCTTCATTTTTTGCATCGTGTTTTCCTACCAAAATGACGACAAATATTTCTTCTATTATTGCACCATATTTTTCTTCCTATGTAGCACCATGTTTTGCATCCAATGTAACTTCTTATTTTGCTACCATATCAACTCCATGTTTAGCTTCATGATTAGCGCCATGTGTTGCATCCTTTTTAATGACTAGTTTTGTGTCTTATTTTGCTACCATATTAACTCCATGTTTGGCTTCATCATTGGCACCACATGTTCCATCCTTTCTAATGCCTAGTTTTGCATATCTCATTTTTAGGTCACGAATTTAGTCATTTTTAGTATTTTTATATACGGATTTCGGTCATTTTGTTTGGTCACTTATCTCTGATTGATTGGCTACTTATCTCTTATTTTTTGCTTACTAATTTAGTTTTTTTAACCAATATTATAATATCATTAGGGAATGGAGGAATCGAATCACCAACCTCCTGCTTGTAAGGCAGTCGCTCTTCCATCAAGCTAATACCCTTTAAGAATCTGGGAACCTAACTTACAGAGTACTTTATAATGGTAAAAAGGATCAATACACAAATTTGAGTATCTAATGGTTGGAAAGGATGATAGATTGTATAAGTTCACAATATATGATCAAACTGGTTATGAAATCCATAAACCTTTTCTAGGAATTTTGAACAAAACTCAAGAAATTGGATTAATGGGATTGAAAAAATCACCATTCCCTAGAAACCATAAGTGTACCACTATATGATACCTATCAACAACAATTATCTTAGTGTGGATGCCAAGGATATAGTAGATAAGCATGATCATCCTAGAGCTAGGAATAAGTGGAGCAATAAGAAGAATCAAAAGAGGATTATCAACCCAATAGTTGGTGCTTCACATGGATCCTATCCACCATGGAATGAGCAAAGTTCCTTCTTCCATAAACCTAATGAGTATCCACAAGTACAAATGGTTAGGATATATTATGATGCCAATTCATAATGTTTATTCGCTTCCTAGGGTGATGTTGCAGTGCTTGCACTAGGAGATCTACATGATCCCCAAAAACATTGGATATAAGCATATTCATGGGGCCATAGAGTATAGGATGAAGCTATCTTTTTAACTTTTTATTTGGAAAGCTAGGAATGATCTGAAACACTAGGAGAAGGAATAGAATCGGATATACTTAAAAAAATGCAATCATTAGAGGGTTCTCATGTACAGGACTACGATTGTGGTTGAGACTTTGATTTCTTCTCCGGTTTCAATAAGCTACATGGCTATAACTCTTGATTCGAATCCTGCTCCTCCTGTACCTGCATTAAAGAAAGCATCCTAAGAGGTCAAATATTTATGGTGAACATAACCCTAAGAGAATGCCTTGTTTAAGGAAAATGCAGACAATAACATAGAAAACTATATCCTTGACAAAAATATTATAAAAGAGGTTGCTAAAAGCATATTCAGAACATATTTCTTCAAGCACTACAACAAATACAATGCTTTCTTACCTTGGAGGAATCCTGCCTCGTGGTGGGTTTCTATGATGTCTTGGTGGAGAGCACTCAGAATAACTCCTCTTACTTGAATATCTACCACAACAAAATAAAATTATTTTGTTAGAAATTCCTTCCAACTTTGACAATTTAATGAGGCTTTATGAATGCATACAAACCTATCCCTTTTAGGAATATTCCTTTCACTAAGGAGATGAGACCATGGGGGAGAGTGAGCTGGAGATGGTGTTCAATAACATCGAGCATAAGAGTAACATTGTTTGAACCCATGACCTCTTCTCACACATTTAGGTGTGCCCTCTGGGCTAAGACTTCTTGTAGTAGTCTGACTTTGATTAGGATTCAGAAGTGTACTCTTATTGACAATAGGACTATGACTTGATCCTCTTGACAACCTTCTACTTGAAGGCCTACTTCAACTTTTCAAAGTACTTTGAGCTAGGTTTTTCCATGAATGGCTACTCAAACTCCTTTGTGTACTCCTGCTTAAAGGCCTACAAGCAATCACACTTGGGATCGTACTGAAAGCCATGCGACTTAGGATCCTTCTTACAACCCTACGAGCAATCAAACTTGGGATCCTACTTAGACTCATTCGAGGACTTCTACTCAATACCCTTCTAGGACTTCTATTCATGTTCATGCTTAAGATTCTCCTAGGACTCTCACTCTTGCTCCTGCTTAAGCTCCTTCTAGGGCTTCTTCTCAAGCTTGTTCTCGGGCTTCTACTCAAACTCTTCTGAGGGCTCTTGCTGGGACTCCTTGGAGAGAAAATTCCATTTATTAAATTAAGAAGACAACAATGTTCACAGCGTACAATTATACAACACCAAACTATATGAAATAATATATATATTGAAGAATGCCACGATAATATCAAAAACAAAATGATAGAAATTAATAACAATTCTAGCAATTCTAGGTCAGTCATCCTTTCCCCTTTTAATCAGAGAAAGAATCCATACCACTTGGACTTTCATCTTAATCTCTTCACTTTCTGACCATGTCTTTTCCTTCTCTGCTTGTCCCTCCATCACTTTGGATGTCTATGATTATTTCTTCTTGATGATTTCTTATTTATTCTCACCCTATCATCTTCACTTGAAGTGCTAGTATCATATGACAGGGAAGAGTCTGAGTCAAACTCACTATCAGAAGTGTCTGAATCTGAATCAGTGTCTGATGAGGTATCTGAATCAAAAGAATAATGACGTTGCCTCCTCTTTTGCTGGTCCTTATGCACCTTCCTATGCTTTTTCCTTTTATGCACTTTTCAGCTATCATCACTTGACACTAATTCTTTTGTGGCATTATATTTCTTTCCTTTCTTTTTATCTGCAGATAAATCCAAATTTTCATATCTGAAAGGAATAAAAGAAAACCATTTCTACAAATTACATTCAAGATATCAGTAAAAGAATTATAACATTTATGGTGAGTTAAATATTCAACAATGGCATACCATGATGCTTACAACTTAAATGATAAATGTACCTTCAACAACTACAACCATACCTTTATCTTTTCCTAGAAATAATGGGTTATTTTAACCACAATTATAAATCTTAACTAGAGCAATAGGCATGCCTTGATCTGCAGTTGATAACCACTATTCCCTCAAAAACTCTTCCACATACGACATGCTTGTTGTAGATAATAAGAAAAGGGACATTAATGATATGAGAGTAAAACAGAAAATAGAGATAGGGAGAGGCAAGATATCCACATTAGTGAGACAAATGATAGCCTCACACCCTTATTAGCATATAGACCAACTGAACTATACTGAAGAGAAATTCCTACAAAAATTATGAAAATTTAAAAGGTCAAATGGTAAAAATACACTGGTGTCTGACACCCAAAGAAAATAACCCATTATTTCAAGGTAAAGGAATCTTGTGTATCTAAAATAAAAAATTGCCATATGGTGACAGTCATGAGTCATGGATAAAGAGAAATTATGTCGATCACAACCAACATGTAAATTTTCTAAAACAAACTGAGGTGAATATAAAAAATCATAAATGACATTCAAGATATGGAATCAAGTATATATCCATCAAGATGAGGTGTTGTTGCAAAATTAATATAGAAATGAGAACCATTGGTGTTCGAGCCAGCATTGTCCATTGATAGAATACTAGGGCCATCATGACGTAGCTGAAAATTTTGATCTATGATAAGAAATAGGGAATGTTCAATACAATTCTGACAATATAAATAAGATTATTCAAAGAAAAAATGTTTTGAAAAACATGTGCTAACTGACCTGCAAATTTTCCACCATATATGCTCTCGTCCTAGTGCTTGCATAGAAAACAAGAGACATTAACTACATCATTGATACTCATATGTCCAGCAAATATTTTCCAATATTTCAATTAAATTTCAGGAGGAAAGAGTAATTTGACCAGGATCAAGACATAATCATATTCTAGATGGAAAAGGACCATCAACATTTAAAGATTCTGCAGCACGAAGATAAAGAAGGACCTCAATTCTTGCTGCCATGAGCTTATAACCCAACATCTTTTCACCAAACCACTGACTTCTTGTTGCAATCTGGTAAGATTTTCTTCATCTCAATCTTCAAGCTTGCGAAGTCTTGTGATCATCCTAAAAATCCCAATCTTTTCCTAGAAATAATGGGTTATTTTAACCACAATTATAAATCTTAACTAGAGCAATAGGCATGCCTTGATCTGCAGTTGATAACCACTCAATTTTCTTCATTACATCTATTCCCTCAAAAACTCTTCCAAATACGACATGCTTGTTGTAGATAATAAGAAAAGGGACATTAATGATATGAGAGTAAAACAGAAAATAGAGATAGGGAGAGGCAAGATATCCACATTAGTGAGACAAATGATAGTCTCACACCCTTATTAGCATATAGACCAACTGAACTATACTGAAGAGAAATTCCTACAAAAATTATCAAAATTTAAAAGGTCAAATGGTAAAAATACACTGGTGTCTGACACCCAAAGAAAATGACCCATTATTTCAAGGTAAAGGAATCTTGTGTATCTAAAAATAAAAAATTGCCATATGGTGACAATCACGAGTCATGGATAAAGAGAAATTATGTCGATCACAACCAACATGTAAATTTTCTAAAACAAACTGAGGTGAATATAAAAAATCATAAATGACATTCAAGATATGGAATCAAGTATATATCCATCAAGATGAGGTGTTGTTGCAAAATTAATATAGAACTGAGAACCATTGGTGTTCGAGCCAGCATTGGCCATTGATAGAATACCAGGGCCATCATGACGTAGCTGAAAATTATGATATGTGATAAGAAATAGGGAATGTTCAATACAATTCTGACAATATAAATAAATTTTATTCAAAGAAAAAATGTTTTGAAAAACATGTGCTAACTGACCTGCAAATTTTCCACCATATATGCTCTTGCCCTAGTGCTTGCATAGAAAACAAGAAACATTAACTGCATCATTGATATTCAGATGTCCAACAAATATTTTCCAATATTTCAATTAAATTTCAGGAGGAAAGAGTAATTTGACCAGGATCAAGACATAATCATATTCTAGATGGAAAAGGACCATCAACATTTAAAGATTCTGCAGCGCGAAGATAAAGAAGGACCTCGATTCTTGCTGCCATGAGCTTATAACCCAACATCTTTTCACCAAACCACTGACTTCTTGTTGCAATCTGGTAAGCTTTTCTTCATCTCAATCTTCAAGCTTGCGAAGTCTTGTGATCATCCTAAAAATCCCAACCTTTGTTAACTTTGATTTAATTAGCCAAAGCCTTAATTCTTTACGTCAATCCTGTTAGAGTTTCTAAAGCCTTAAACGTTTGATTTGGTCAAGTCCCCATTTATTTTAACCCCAATTCTTTGGCCTCCATAAGTATGTTCAAAATGCCAAGTTGTCTTCATTACTTGAAATCAAGTCAATTTTAAAAATAACAATAATAAAATTATTATTAATAAAATAAATATAAACTTTTATTATTTAAATAACTATTTTATATAGTTTTCAAAATAATATTTTATATTTATTTTATGAAAAATCTTGATTTTTCTTTTACTTCGATCTTATCTCTTCTCAGTTTAAAAAACAAAGGTTTTGAAAATATAAAAATAAAATCCTATTATCAAATTCAAAAGTCTTATTCATAATCCTTTCAATATGTTACGGCTTATTTACTTTAATGGAGACGAAGTAAGGTTTAAAAAGGTTTGGGTTTTGTCTTATTTTTTTTTCTTCTCCCAACGAAAGTCTCCCAAATAAACTGTTACGCCAAAGCCCATCCTAAACTATTTCCCCTTACTCACGTGGGACAAAATATTTGAAACGAAAACAGCAATGGCCCAAGATAAATGTTAAATGTCACGGTGAACATAGGAGGAGATCACCGAAAGATAAAAATGCGGGGTGAACCCAGGTGGTATCATTGGAAAATTCACATGGAAAAGATCGACTAACAATCTCATGACCGAGATCACTTCCATTACCTAGTGTCGATGACTATTATAAAAGAATACCAAGAACTGTCATTTTGAATAAAGAACGTTTTTCTTGCCCAGATCTCCATGGAATGTTTGGAATCAAATTTTCAATGATTTTGGGTGTAAATAGTTGACATTCATCATTTAAATTGACACGTTGATTGCTTGATGTCAAGAGACCCGACCTTTAATATTCAGAATATTCACTAGAGTTGATGACTGTTTTAATGTCAACTTTAAAAGCTACTCCATCACACAGGTAAACACAGAGAGTATCTTCACCAAGTTTCATCAGCGCAATGATTTCGTGTGTTAAAATCCATATTTTGGAGACAATTATAAGACAACTAAATCCATTTCTTCAGGAAGTTAATTGGCGTTTTAATCCATATTTAGAAAAGAAGTTCCTACAGCTCATGTTTTAAAGGCATAATATCAGTAAACAAAGGATCTTTTTTTCATATTTAAAGAGAAGTTGGCAACAGAGGTTGAGTAGTCATCTCCAGATTTCTAGATTTATATCTTAAATTCGAAGGCATAAAACAAACATCAGAAATCAATTCCATATTTGGAGAAGAAAGATCAACATTTGAAGGTGACCGAGCATATCTCAGACTTAAATACCATTCCATGATTTTATGAAAACAATGGAGTATACAGGTCTAAACAGAATTGCAGGTCAAGAATCAGTCCCAGATTTCAAGCATTCTTCTCAGCAAGTGGCTCCATATTCAAGGATACAGGTGGCAGAACAATTCAGGAATAATGAACAGCAGTGTTCATCTAGATTCGACTTTATACGCATGGTAATCAACAAATCAATACTTATTCCAGATAGCTCCATATTTTCTGGCATTTGATCCGAGTCTTATTTTATCTCTGGTTTCGAAATCTCGTAAGAAATTCATGTCATGTAACTCTATAAATTATTTTGGATTTGTAATGAAAGGGTGAGTTCCAACCGACAAGGATGGGAGTGTATTAGGGGTTGGAAATCAGACTGTTACTGTATTTGCAGGAGCATGTATTAAATTTCCATGGTTATTAAGAATGGAGCTGCTGATCAAATATTAATCATTTCCCATGTCCTGTGAACATGGAGAAAATACTAACAGGGAAAAGCCTCTAACAGTCTGGGATTTTCTAATCAGCAAAGTTTGTCCCCAACACAACAAAAATGGTTCAGCAAGGTGCAGGGGCTTAATTTTAGTTTCTAGTATGTTATACATAATACAATCATGGAAATTCAATAATACAAGCTTCTTCCCTTTCTTCAAAACCTATGGAAATCCTAATTTTGTTTGTCACCCAAATCCAACCACCTTGGATAGTTGAGATACAAGGTGAATATGCAAATGACGGATTAACACTTCTGTTCAGACTCACTAGTGACATTCATACTCATGCTTCTTTATAGCAGAAATTTATCCTGAGCAGAGTCACAAAGCTGAGAGTTGGGGTGCTTCTAGTGGAACTGAATTTCTAATTTTTTTCCTACATCAAGACGCATTGTGAAGGTTTCAAATAGAAAGGGCCCTATACCAAATGCACACATTGTCTACATTGACTGTTCATTTTATCTCTTTCACCGTGCGAAGATACTCAAATATCAAAGTGTCAGTAACAGAAGATGAAAAATTGCCAGTATTGCACATAAGTGACTATGGATTTCTCCCTACTATGACCGAAAGGTAAGTTTACTCCAAATAAATCCAGCTTCATCACTGTCATTTCCTTTATTGTCTTTTCCATGGTCTTACAACAAATTTGAAGGCTGTTGAATCTTAGGTCAAATTTGTTCATTTTTAGGGAAAGGAATTAAAATTTATTTAATAACTTTTGAAACAGAGAATTTGGAAATTGGAAATTCATGAAGTTAGGGAAGGTTTTGACTTTAGTTGATTTGTCAAAAGGATAATGCTTATATTTTAATCGTGATTTTGTTGATCAAAAATATTTTTCAGTGAATTCGATAAGCACCCAGAAGTAGAGGATAATATGGTAAATTGCCATAAGTGTCGATCCCATTTAACATGTATTTGTTCACATACTATTATTGGAAAGCAGTTCCAGGATTCCAGGTATTGATTTAGTATCTTTAGTAAAATCCATATTAATTTCGGGTTTGAGGGGTAGATATTCTAAATTAGAGGCAATCGATAGCATTCAAAGATCAACAGTCAAGAGCTTAATCCTATCAGTTCCAAATTTTAACATAAGTGGCAGAGTGTTTTACACAACACTTGGAAGCGGAGGAGGAAATTGGATAGCTGAGAGACCAACCCATATTTTCAACCAGAGGATCAATTCAACTCCGCTTACTCTCTTCACTAACTAGATTTAACTTGCATAATGTTTCTATTGCACATGAGAAATTGCAGGATATCCCTAGATGGCTTATTATAATATATTTTCTACCAATTCACATGGCTCTTTTGGAATCTATCAGATGCATCACATGTTCCATTGAGGCATCCAAAGACCAAATCAAGTAATATGGAGCTAAATTGGTCCCTTGATGGTGTGTAGCATTTGTGTGATGTCATCTATGAAACTTAAGGATATCCACATGGGAGGCGAGCATTTCTTTTGAGGAAAATGTTGCAGAAGTAGCAAGTCAGAGGCAACACTCATTGGAACTGTTTCAGCTCAAGGTCCTGGGTAGTTTGAAGGTGTTTTTCTATTATGGGGATGAACACTGATACATCTGTTTATTCCTCTAGTGCTCTGTCCTCTTCACCAGGGCGTGCCCAAATACACAAAACAAAGAAAATATTGTCTAACACAACTCCTAGTAGTTCCACCCTTCCCAACTTAGTTTTTGGAATATCATCTTCTACTAGAAAATGGAACCAGAGAAAATAGTACATTGATATATGGTGGAAATCTGATGTTGTGAGGGGGTTTTTGTGGTTGAACTAAAAAAATGGATGAACCCCAATAGTCCTCTCTAACCTTATTGAAGGCATCAAAGTATAATTCCAGGTTTAGGTATACTTTTAAGAAGGGGTTGGACTCAATAGTTAGGATTTCAAAGATTGTTTTGAAGACATTATGGCTCAATCTCTTAGATGTCCATTGGTTTGTCATGTGTGATGATGATATTGTTTTCTTCCTAGAAAATATGTTGCAAGTGCCATCCAAGTATGACGAGAGTCAATTCTATTACATTGGAACCAATTCAGTGTTAAATTTTCATATGCTTAGCTAAGACATCAGTATTTCATTTCATTTTCATGACAAAAGCATATAAATAGGATCACTGAAAGATAGACAAGAAAAACCATAAAAAAGGAACACAAAGATTTATCCTGGGAAAACCCTAAAGGGAAAATCCCAGCAAAAGCTTTCTCAATATAGATACCCCAAAAAGATAAAAGATAAAACCAGCAAGGAGATCAAATCCTGATCCTCCTCCTTCTCCAACTACTTCTCTTCTCCACTAATGCGCTACACAAGTGAGAGTCTGTGTGTCACAAATGAGGAGCACTACACCTCTATTTATATTCATCCGTTGACTTAAGTTAACTCATTTGACATGTAGGCTCGAGTTAAATCATGTAGGCTCAAGTTACACATGTAGACTCAAGTAACCACACTGGGGTGCTGATGACCCACCTTTACAATTAGAGGGGACTACCTCATGACTCTTGTTAGTTCTTTCGATTATGAGCATCGGGGTACAATGTAATACAAGTGGTTCTCCCGGTAGGACCATCGGGGACCACAAAAAGATACATATAGAATATTCTTCAAAGTTACAATATTTCAACACTCCCCCTTAACGAGAAGGGTATTCTACAGCAACATCAACAACAACAAGAGTAGAGATAGGGGACATCATCAAGATCAGCAGGGTAACACATCTATAAATCATTGGAAGCTTTTCAACATCATGTAGTCTTCATCTTCAATCTTCAGTCTTCATCATCAGCAACATCTTCAGTCTTTGATCAGCAACATCTTCAGCATTTTGATCTTTCAATTAGCAATGAAATCTTCAACACTTAGACTTTTCGATCAGCAACATCTTCACCACTTTGACTGTTCGATCAGCAACAACATCTTCAGCATTTTGACCTTTCGATCAGCAACATCTTCAGCACTTTGACTTTTCGATCAGCAACAACATCTTCAGCATTTTGTCCTTTCGATCAACAACATCTTCAGCATTTTGAATTTTCGATCAGCAACAACATCTTCAACACCTTGACCTTTCGATTAGCAGCAACATCTTCAGTACTTTGATCTCTCGATCAACAATATCATCATCAACACTTTGTCCTTTCGATCAACAGCAACATCATCATCATCATATTCTGATCTGTCAATCATAATCATCAGCACATTCTGATCTTTCGATCAGAAACATCATCATCATACTCTGATCTTTCGATCAGAAACATCATCAACATAAAAACATCATCATCATAGTCTGATCTTTTGATCAGAAAATTCATCAACATACTCTGATATTTTGATCAGAAACATCATCATCATACTCTAATCTTTCGATCAGAAACATCATAATCATAGTGCGTCATCATCATACTCTGATCTTTAGATCAGTACATCATCATCATCATACTCTGATCTTTCGATCAGTATGTCATCATCATACTCTGATCTTTCGATCAGTACGTCATCATACTCTGATCTTTCGATCAGTATGTCATCATACTCTGATCTTTCGATCAGTACGTCATCATCATCATCATCAGCAACAACCTGCAATCCACAACTCAAAGACAGAAAGTATTTGGATCATTTTTGGACTTCAAGTCCGGGGATGATACAATTCCACCACATTCTTAAAAACCGAAGTTACCGGATTGATTACAGGAGAATCAGTCCCTATCACTTTAGGACTAAGTCCAAGGACGATGCAATCCTACCACATTCTCAAGGACCGAAGCCACCGGATTGATTACAGGAGAATCAGTCCCTATCACTTTAGGACTAAGTCCAAGGACGATGCAATCCTACCACATTCTCAAGGACCGAAGCCACCGGATTGATTACAGGAGAATCAGTCCCTATCACTTTAGGACTATGTCAAAGGACGATGCAATCCTACCACATTCTCGAGGACTGAAGCCACTGGATTGATTACGGGAGAATCAGTCCCTATCACTTTAGGACTATGTCCAAGGATGATGCAATCCTACCACATTCTCGAGGACCGAAGCCACCGGATTGATTACGAGAGAATCAGTCCCTATCGCTTTAGGACTATGTCCAAGGATGATGCAATCCTATCACATTCTTGAGGACTGAACCCACCATATTCATTACAGGAGAATCAATCGCTATCACTTTAGGACGATGTCCAAGGATGATGCAATCCTACCACATTCTCGAGGACCGAGGTCACTGGATCTATTATGGACAGATGTCCCATGATGATACAATCCCTCTTCATTCTCGAATACCGAGGTCTCTGGATCACTTTAGGGCAAGTGCCCAGGGATGATACAATCCCACCACGTTCTCGAGGACCGAGGTCACCGGATCTATTATGGACAGATGTCCCAGGATGATACAATCCCACCACGTTCTCGAGGACCGAGGTCACCGGATCTATTATGGACAGATGTCCCAGGATGATACAATCCCTCTTCATTCTCGAGGACCGAGGTCTCTGAATCACTTTAGGGAAAATGCCTAGGGATGATACAATCCCACTGCAACATCACTACTCCCCCTTTCAAGGAAGGCCTTTTTGAACAACACCAAGCTTGTCTTGAAAGTGTTCGAACTCTACTTGAGGCAGAGGCTTCGTCGATACATCATCATCTACATCTTCAGTATCTGAATACTGATCTATCACCATCTGTATCTCCAGTATGTGAATACTAAAAGCATCATCATCTATATCTTCAGTATAGAAATACTGAAAGCATCATCATCTCTATATCTAGTATAGAAATACGGAATCACCATCATCTATATCTACAGTATGTAAATACTGAAATATCATCTATATCTTCAGTATGGGAATATTGAAATCACCATCATCTATATTGAAATCACCATCATCTATATCTTCAGTATGGGAATACTGAAACATCATCATCTCTATATTCGGTATATAAATACTAAATCACCATCATCTGTATCTACAATATCATCATCTGCATCATTGTATGTAGAAATACCGGATTTCTACGTGTTACGTTGGAACACAGGGTTCTTTGTCATCACAAATATGGTTATCACATAGAATCATTATAGTGTCCATCTTCAGGTCAAAGAGACCTGATATCAGCTTCTGAAGCCATATGGATTCACAACTTAGTAGAGCAATCTGCTATGTATTCTACTTCAACCATGCTAAGAGAAACACTGGACTGTTTCCTGCTAAACCATGAACTCATAGCAGACCTCAAACAAAAGCATATACCTGATGTGCTTTTCCTATCTGAGATACTTCCAGCCCAATCTACATCTGTGTATCCATACAATCTATACTCATGGCTACCATCATAGTATAGACCAAAGTCTATAGTCCCTTCCAGATATCTCATCACATGTTTTGCATCTACTAGGTGAACCCGTCTTGGTTGAATAAGATATTGACTTAAGGTGTTCACAGCAAAACAAATGGCCGGTCTAGTATTTTTTAAGTACATCAATGAACCAATGATCTGTCTGTAGTGAGTCACATCCACTAACTCTAATGAGTCATCAGCTAACAACTTCAGGTTGGAGTCCATGGGTGTGGCCATGACTTTGCATTCCAACATATTGAATCTCTTCAATATCTCTACCACATACTTTCTCTGGTTGAGAAAGATTCCTTCTGAACTTTGCCAAACTTCCAGACCTAGGAAATAATTCATTAACCCAAGGTCTTTCATCTCAAATTCTTCTTCTAGTTTCTTCTTACTTTCCATGATCTGTTTCTCATTCCATGTCAAGAATAAGTCATCCACATATAGTAATAGAATGACAGGTACATATTCTACAACCTTGTAGGAAAGGTTAGGATCGAATTTACTCTTGGAAAATCCCATGCTCATCAGGAAACTATCTATTCTTCCATACCAAGCTCTAGGAGCTTGCTTCAGGCCATAGAGGGCCTTCTTCAACTTGCATACTTGATTCCATCTGTCTTCAACTTCAAATCCTCATGACTATTCAATGTAAAACTCTTCCTCAACCATACCATTAAGGAAGGCTTTCCTTTACTTCATCATGGAAGAAACTACCATGATAGTTTTGAAAGAAGTGTACCTTGCTTCCTGGAGTAAGTGTCTCTTTAGAATTAATTCCCTCTTTCTGATACAAACCTCTAGCCACAACTCTTACCTTACTTCTATCAGCAACATATCTTATCTTGCAAATCCATTTGGAAGATACCACATTCTTTCTTTCCTGTTTGAGTACTATATCCCAAACATCATTCTAGTATCATAACATCTTCTATGAATTTGTCTTCTCAGGTCATCAACATATCCTAGTCTTCTGCATTCAACCTTGAAGGTTGGAACCCACTTTACTCTTGGTAAAGTCTCGATCCATCACAAAGCTATCCATCATGTCGTACCATGTCGAACTCAGAGATAATTTTCTGTAGTCACTCCCCCTGAAGTGGAGTATCATCTTCCCTCTTCATTCTATACAGGTGGTTCTATGCTTGATATATACTGGTCAATAGAGTATGTCATGTCATAGTCTATTATTTGTGGGGAGAATCACGAACCTTGCTTTGTACACTTGTTCCATCATATCGTATACATCATTCCACATGATGAACTATTATTATTTGATCATAGCTTCTTTCATAGCATTCTTTTCTTCATCTTGAGTTATCTCTTGTACCCATGGTGGTCTTCATCCTTCAAGGTGGATCTACCACTCTCTGAAGCTCTTTCTTCCGTCATGGTGTCTCTGACCCTGGGAGCTTCAAATTCATGTTTATTGGAGTGAATATTGAATTGTCATCACTTGTTCTTCGGAACAAGTCTCATCCTTCTTTTCTTGTAGGAGGTTGTTCATGACCTTTCCTACAATTCAAATGCACCAGTTGCATGGTTAGAACTATTTCATAAAACATATGCATAACAACAAATTCTTATGCATCATGCAACTGTTTAGTCAATACAACATTCATCCATATCTCACATAAACTTTCTAGATGCCTTCCATCTCCACCATGACATTATTGAGATTGTTCACCAATCCAATATGTCAGCAAATAGGTTTGATAAGTAGAAATGGAGAGTTGTATAGCACCATGAGCTACTTACCCATCACATGCATATTAGTAGTATACAATCATTAATGGAAACAACCTATCATGCATAACACATCAACTGAATATAATCAAATGTATAACAAAACAATATCATGAACTAACAATTGAATACTTATCTTTTATTTGTTTTGTGGGTAGAATCCATCTTGATCATTCTTATTTATCAACTTCTTCATTCATGGAATCATCATTTCTTATCCAAATGACAAGAATTGAGTTCTTCATATTCCTCATCGCTTGAGGGATCTTCTTTGAATGGTGAGAGCTTGATATTCAATTGCTCCCATCTTCTCGTTCTCTTCTTATGAGTCGAGATGAAAGAAATTACTTCCTTTTGGAATACATTCTTTGCATGAATCCCATGATCATGGGAGGCCATTCATGTTGGCTACCACCACTTCTGCAATCTCCACTTCTTCTTCTACTGCTTCAAGTTGTTCTGCATTGTGTATCTTCACATTCTTCAATTGTTTTCTCAAATCCATCTTTTGATTTAAGTTCTTATCTTCAAATATCTTGGTCAAGGAATAAAACATCTTCGATGTCTTTAGGGAAGACACTTGTGGTACAATTTGATCCATGATTGAATCAACAATGATCTTCTTGGCGTTGATCAAGTTCTTATTGTGTAAGGCTTTGAGCCTCATCTTCGTATGGAACTGGAACCTCTCTACTTACGTAGGTGTCCAATTCATTTTCTTTAGAGAGATCATATACTTCCATGCTTGGAAGTTGTCAACTATACCAAGCTTATCATCAAGCTGATGTGATAGATCACTTTGAAATGAGAACCTCAAATGAAAATAGCAAAATATTAGATCTTACCGATTTGAGGTGTCCGTCCTGCTTCCAGAGCTAGCTGATTTAGGGTTTGTTAGAGAAACCCTAATTTTCAAAACTTGGAATATTTAAGATATGATTGGATAGAAAGATAGATATCTTCAAATGGAGCTGTCTAATGTACTCCTTTTTTGAAAACAATGGAGGGAAGCTCCTGGAACAGGAAGCCCTAGTTTTCCAATTTCTCTTGTAGAAATGCCTGTCACTGTTTCTGTGATATGTCCAAAATTACGGCTCCTATGAGTCTGAAAGTTCACACTGAGGTAACCCCACATGTCCCTGATCCAACACCATAGGTTTCATCATAATTGGGTTCACCAATTGGGATTTATGATCCTTTTCCCACGGTGACCTACTACAGGACTGTTCAGAACAACGAAGTTGTACGGACTGCCGCGTGTAACTGTTTCATCTTATGCTTCTGAAATTCAGACCACAGAAATTAAATTCCATGATATTTATGGAACATATTCAGGAATTCAATTTGGACCTCTGTATCCCAAGCTATAGCAATGTTCCCCAGGTGTCCTGTTTAGGGATGAATTCTGGAAGAGGATAGAACCCTAACTGGGAGGGATCATATCTCCCAAAATATAGCGCATCTGAGGCTGAATTTTGGACATAGTGTACATCAGGATTTTATCGTCAGTATCTACAATGTTTAGCTCCTGAACCTTGGCCAATATCAGTATATAACGAATGTCCCAAAACTTAGGATTTTTAGTATTTAGGGTTTTTCTAGCTCGGGGTCAAACTAGGGTTTGACTTTCCGGGAGTTTCACCCAACCAAAAAAATTGATCCAAGTCTCTAGACTTCGATTTGGATGAGGAGAGAAATCCTATGCTGGGCTCACTCAAAAATTCATCTTCTGCAAGAAGCCCTAATTTCCTGCACCGAAAACTGAAAAATGCTTGGAATCGAATTCTGCTTCGACAGAAAGATGCGCCCTTCAATGGGGAGTCATCCTAGCCTTCTTTTGCTGATCAATTGTGGAGAGAGAACCAAAAAGTAAGAATCCCTAGATTCTATAGCTACACAATGTCTTCTTTTCAGGGTGGATCTAATACCATGTTAAATTTTCATATGCTTAGCTAAGACATGAGTATTTCATTTCATTTTCATGACAAAAGCATATAAACGGGATCACTGAAAGATAGACAAGCACAACCATAAAAAAGGAACACAAAGATTTATCCTAGGAAAAACCTAAAGGGAAAAAACCAGCAAAACCTTCCTCAATATAGATGCCCCAAAAAGATAAAAGATAAAACCCGCAAGGAGATCAAATCCTGATCCTTTTCCTTCTCCAGCTACTTATGTTCTCCACTAATGCGCTACACAAGTGAGAGTGTGTGTCTCACAAATGAGGAGCACTACACCTCTATTTATATTCATTCATTCACTTAAGTTAATGCATTTGACATTTAGGCTCGATTTAAATCATGTAGGATTGAGTTACACATGTAGACTCAAGTAACCACACTAGGGTGTTGATGACCCACCTTTACAATTAGAGGGGACTACCTCATGACTCTTATTAGTTATTTCGATTAGGAGCATCAGGGTATGTTGGTTGCTATGGGCAGACCAGGGTTTAATGTAATGTACCAACAACACCCCTAGCTCATTGTCCCTTTCGGCGACAGACCGCGGAGACTAATGGGTTGGCCAAAGACTCAAGTGTCTTCGACTAGGTTCTATAGCATCTTGGGGTCTCGCAGCTCTTCTTAGCCAGCGAGGTCTCTCTCTGCGATGCATAGTTCTCTCTTACTCGTGGGTTCTGGCAGGGGAAGGACTCATATTGCATCGCAACCTCTGGGGCAATGCACAAACTCTCCCTTCCTCTTAACCCACGATCTGCAGTATCTCATGCCGCAGCTCCTCTGATGGTGCGGTATTGCCTACTGTCAATGCAATATCTTCTATAGTACGCCCCAATGTGACCCTCGAGGTCCAAAGCTACCTTACGGGGTGGAATAACTCGGCCAACTGTTTACAGGGTGTTAAGCAATCTTACTTAAACTTCCACGGTTCAACACACTCAACATCAACGATACCTAACTTGCTGAATAAGTATATTTGAAACACTTAATAGAGTGACTATTACTGTGTGAAGCAAGCGCTGATAAACTCAAATGCAGACACTTGATACATTTAAACTCACCTTTAACCTTCTATAATCCAGTAACTGAATGAGAACATACAGACATTTACTAACTGATATAGAAAATTCATGTAACAGATAATAGATATCAACTGAGTAAAGCACAATCACATGAAACAGTCGCATAACACACTGATTTTATGTGGTTCACTTCGAGGGTAGAAGCTACGTCCACAGAACTGTGTTTATATATTATAACTCAGGAAAGTAAACACAGTTCCGCTGCACCTCATATGCCGCTCGAGATCTTCTGGGTAACTCTGCACACAGCCTGGAGCCCTTCTCTCTTAGATCTCTTCTCTTTCTCTATATTGCTTCTCTTACAATATCCTCTTTCCCTCCCTCTCAATCCCTATGGATTGCTATATACATGCTCACAGAGCTAGCTACTAGTTACAGTAAGATAATACAGATGGAGTACCAGGACCAGAGCTCAACTCCTACAATACGAAAACGCTAGAGACACTCAATTAGCTGACTTACTCAGTGGCTAACTATCTAACTGTATACTGTCTAAATGCTTAACTTCCTAACTGCCTAACCTTTTACAATACGATGTACAACCCTTTATGTAAGCGGCCTGAAGGTCTCGCCATTACAAAACTGTGGGCCTGTACCAACAGTAACCCAAAAACCCTAACTGGTGACAGTCGGCGTATCTGTACTTGGAGTGGTTGCTTTTCGTCACACCACTGCTTTCTATAGTCTTCCATGCTTCCCGGCGCTGACCATGGGTACTGGGCGTCGCTTCCCCTTTTCTGTCCTTCGTCTTCAATACCTCAGCCTCATTGCCTGTTTTCCTTTATGAGGGTAGTTGAGCCCTCTTGTCTTCGCCACTGCCTTAAATGCAGTGGATGAGCTCTCTCTTCTCGGCCGCTGCCTTCAATATAGTGGGTGAGCTCTCTATTCTTGGCCGCTCAGGTACTGTCGTCTTCTTTGACTTCTCTATCCCGATAGTCACGATTTTCGACTCTGATCTGCAGCTAGAAACATGCTACGACATCATAGCTTTACCTTATCTCTTATATCTTCCCCAAAACTGTCTATCCGCCAAAATGGCAGCTATTCCTGTAGCTGTGGGACCCTACTCCAACAATCCCCTAACACTTACTTGTGGCTCGTCCCTGAGCCACTACCAGCGGGATTTTCCTGCTGTAGCTTCTCCTTGGATTCCTATGAAGTCCGATTAAATTTGTCCCAAAGTCCTGCGACTTCATTCTGCATAGCTTCGACACACTCTTGTGCCGATTCAAGCATAGCTTGACTAATACTGGAGTCTTCTGTAAACTTAGTTCGTAGGTCTCTCGTATTTTTCCTTCGCTCATTGTCATGCTCTCGCTCTTGTCGCTTGCGAAACCTTTAAGGATCTTCATGTTTTGAGAAGTCTTCCACAGATATCCTTTCCTCTTTATCAGGGTTAGAACTTTTATCACAAAGGAAATAGGAATCTTTATCTTCTAGCCTTCTCAAACATTTCATTTAATCTGGATCCGTCCTTACGAGAACTATACAGGCCTTGAATTCCATTCTGAGAACAAGCGTTTGTGTGCATGCTGAAGTTCTGCTTTGTTCCTTTCCCTTTTTCTTTTGTTTTTCTTTGTCTCAGATGCCTATTTCTTGGTCCTTTCTTCTTTTCATGAGATCTTATGGGAAACTCCACGTGCACAGTTAGGATCCCTTCTCTCTTAGATCTCATTTTTACTTTCTTCCTGCCTGTAGGTTTCTTCTCATCAGTCTTCTGCTCTGTTTTCTTATCTTCAGTGATCTTCTTGTCTTCCTGCTTCTCTGCAGCAAAGAATTTGATGACGTATTCTACATCCGGCACTTGAATCCTCATCCTTGGTGTCTGTCTGACTTGTGATGTTCCTTATTTCACAACCTTAGGCGGCGTCGTCATAGCGGACACAAGGCCACCACGCTGGAACCTTTCCAAAATGTCTTCTATAGGTTCCTCCTCGGACAGAACCCACTCAGTGGAATACTCTGGATGGGAAATGGCTACGAAATAGGGAAATCATAGCACTCTGTAACGGAATTAGCTTTGCACAGGAAAAAATTAACAACTTACTCTATATCTCTCGGATCTTTGCAAACGTAACCCTCCTGAATGAATGATTTGTGATTTTATGCTAAAGGCAATAATCCCAGACGCAACGGTCATCTAGGCTAAACCTGTCGGTGGTATTAATTGCATGGACGAGACCACACTCGTCATATCGATCCTCATTAAATGCTAAAATATGATCAAATTTCCCTTGAAACCTGTGTGCAGGCGCTGGTCTCGTCGAAGATTTACTAAATCTGGAAAATTTATTATGTTGTTGCCAAATCTACGGTAAGGTATACCAGTCATTTATTCATTAAATGTCTGTCAGAAGGAGAATTTACTAGCCCTCTGTCTTTTTTCAAAAGTTTCTACATGGCACGGGGAATCATCGTGTTACCGCGATGTCACACTGCATCACCTGTACAAAACAAACTTAAGCATTTTTTTTTTTGCAAGCCGCTTATGACTTGTGCAAAATGAACCGTCTAAATGTGATTGCTTGTACTTAGAATACCTGCTGGTGTAGACTGACTCCGAGTGCGATGCCTCCTTTCAACTACACTGGACATCTGCACTCTTAAAGCGATTTTGAGTTCGGGCTGAGAGGTGGAGTGTCTGTAACTATAGAGCTTAATCCTACTACCATTAATCAACGTGGGAAGAATCTCCCCATTCAATTTGTTGAGCTGAACGACACCTCCTTTTGTAACTTGCTGTATCTGATATGGCCCCAACCAATCCGTCTTGAACTTTCGTGGAAACTTAATAAACTTACTGTCATAGAGGAGTACTAGGTCTCTAATCTGAAAAGTCTTACTCTTAATGTGTCTGTCACGCCAAGATTTTTCTTGTGCTTTCTGCACTTTCTGATGGAATCTAGCGATGAACCTGTCTTCCTCTAAGGAAAGCAGTTGCGCTAGCATTTCATTGACTATGTCTGTATCAGCCATCCCCGTGATCTGATCAATTCTTAAACTGGGGAGAATATACTCCATAGGCATAACAGCCTCTTGTCCATACACCAAGCTGAAAGGTGTGTGTCCTATAAGTTTCTTGCATGTAGTCCTATACGCCCATAATACAGCGTTAACTTTGAGGTCCCAATCATTCCATTGGTTGTTGCAGATCTTAGTAAGAGCATTTTCTAGAATCTCGTTAAAGGCCTCCACCGTAGCATTAGCTTGTGGGTGGTAGGGAGTGTTTTTATGGTGTTCTATCTGGAATTATTTCATCAAGGCCTCAATGGTGCGATTCAAGAAATGTGTGCCTTGATCACTCATCAAAATTACTCGGCATCCAAATCTACTGATGATATTTTAAAAAATGAACTGTGCAGCTATAGCAGCATCACAATTTCTTATTGCTTTGGCCTCTGCCCACCTGGTGAGGTACTCTATTCTAGTGATGATATATCTCACACCAGTTCATTTTCCTGGTGGGTTGATAGGACCCACAAAGTCTATAGCCCACTTGTCAAATGCCCGTAGTGTAATCTATGGTTGCAGTGGCATTTCATCTCGTCGTGAAGGTTTTCCTACCCTTTGGCAGATATCGCAGCATCTGCAAAAAACCTTAGTGTCTTTGTGTAAAGTATGCCACCATAATCCTACAGCTAGGATTTTCTGCACAGTTGGCTTTCCTGCGAAATGACCTCCTGTGGTACCTGAATGTGCCTCTCTGATAATAGCCTCTTTTTCATGCAGCATAACACATATGCATAGGAATTCATCTAGAACTAACTTGTATAGCTGTCATGCGATCAAGGTGAAGTCTGCTGCTTTAACAACCAACTGCTTCTTTTGATGCTTAGTAAACTCAACAGGTGCCCATCCTATAGTGAGAAAGTGAATGATATCAGCATAGTATTCGTCTATGATCTGGATAGAAAACAACTGCGCATCTGGAAAATTGTCCTCTAGATTACTTGGCTCTTCTCCTGAGTCTATCCGCGATAGATGATTAGGTCCAGCATTCAATCTTCCTAGTTTCATAATTATTTCAAAATCATACTCCTAAAATAGGAGTAACCATCTGCAGATTCGTCCCCCTAACACTGGCTTATTGAGCAGATACTTCAATGCGGAATGGTTAGTAAACATCTTGAACGAGGAACCCAACAGGTAGTGCCTGAACTTCCATAGAGCGTACACCATAGCTAAGCCTTCTCTTTCTATTGCAGTGTAGTTCTTTTCTACCGTAGATAGCTTTCTGCTGGAGTATGCGATAGGATGATCGATACCCCCTTCTCCTGGTTGCGTTAAAACAATCCCTAGTGCGATGCCAAATGAAATGGCTTAGTCCAGTCTGGAAATACTAAGATGGGCGTTGTAACCATCTTCTCTTTAAGTGTGTCTAGGCTGTGCTGGCATTCCTCATCCCATAGTAATTTTACATCTTTATTTAACAATTTTTCGATCGGTGGTGTAATCTTTGCATATCCCCTGATGAATTTTCTATAGTACCCGTTATGACCAAGTACTGTCCTCAATTGATTCACTGAGTTGGGTGCTAGAAGATTTACAATGATGGCAATCTTTGCGGGATCTACCATCAAGCCTTGTCTGCAAACAATGTGACCCAACAAAATACCAAATGGCGCACAGAATATACATTTCTTCAAGTTCAGAGAAATCTGGTACTGCCTACATTTCTCTAACATCAGTATTAAATCTTCTATGTGCTTGCTGATTAATCCAAATACAGTCCAATCATCAAAATAAACCTCTAGGAATTTATGGATGTATTCTTTAAATACAGCAACTACTACTCTAGAAAAGATAGCTGGTGCATTCTTAAGACCAAAGGGCATTACTGTATACTAGAATGAGCCCCATTCTGTTGCAAAAGTGGTCTTATGTCGATCTTATGGGTGGATTCTGATCTGCTGATAGCCTAAAAATCCATCAGTGAAGGAGTAGAACTCCTGTTCTCCCACATTGTCTAGCACTTCATCAGTAAAAGGTGTGAAAATGGACCATGAAGCGATGCATCGTTGAGTTTACGCAGGTCGACACAGATCCTGATGTCTCCTTTGGTTTTATTTTCTTGTACAACCATGGGACTAACCCATTCACTCTCTTCTACGGGCTCAATGATGCCTGTTGCTAGCATCTTATCGATCTCATCCTTAAATGTTTCTTTATAGTGCGGATTTAATCTGTATGGATGCTGCTTGAATGGTCTGACATCCTCTTTCAATGGTATCCTCATTACTCCCAGGTCTCCAACTATTCCCTTCATCTCTGTGAACTTTGTGGGGAATAGGTCCTGATAGTCATGTAGCAAGTCTGCAATCTATCCTACTGTTTCATCATCCCAATAGTCTCCAATAGAGGCAAACTTTGGTTAGTGTTTGTGCCAATATTGATCTTTTTAATTTTGATGGGGTATGTGATTGCTGGAATCTATAGCTTCGGTCCATCAACATCACGAGTCCCTTTTGACTCTGGAATGTTGATGTTGCGAGGATTCTCATCCTCGTCCTCTGGTTCTACTGTGAAGTTATAGCACTCTAGGGCATCTTCTAACTGAAAGGCCCACTCAAGTTGAGTATGTACTGTTAGGGTACAGTCCTCAAATATCTTAATCTTTATTGCATCTAGGGCCTGATCAACACTTGGATACTCAGATTCAAAAGCGAACGTGAGTAGAAAGCTTTCTATCATAAGTGGCCATGTATTCATTCCCTTGCACAATTCAGTCTCTGTGTACCAATTCCTTGGAACTGTGTCCAAAGTGTGAATGAATCGGTGAACCCATTCATCCTCGAGAATGTCCAACCAATTCTGTTCACAAGTATGAATATGTAACCTGGGGTCACTTTCTCCTGTGTATTTCTGCTGGACATACTCCCTGTCAGTAGAGAATCTCATCGCCATCAATATCTTACGATCATCCCATGATGCGATATTCTCTTTATGTGCATACCACCATATTGCAAGTGTGGCTCGTACTACAAGGTCCATAGCTATGATCCTCTGCTTGTGAGGAATTTGTTGTTCAAACTACTGGAGAAAGTCCTGGATATCTGTTAGGCCATGAAATGATGGAATCTCATTAGTCTTTGCACCAATCCATCGTAGTGACTTAGTCATAAACGCGCATCTGCGCACTGAGACTTCGTAAAGTCTGTTCTGCCAGTTTTCTAGACCAACATCCGAATCCGATGCGCATGAGCTGTCACATCGCCAACTAATGTTCCCTTCTATGATTGGATTGATGTAGTCACTCTGGTTCGTAGTCATCTGATAGAGACTCTCCATGTTACGTACCTCTTCCTCTTCTCGAATAGGTTTAATGTATCTAGGACCCTGAAGAGGATCCAACGGTGCGATGACCTGGATCTGCGCATCCTCAAAGTTCATTCGTCTTCTCTTTAGGTCGATAACGGCCATGTTACCGATCACCCAATCAATGCCTAGTAATGCTGGATATGGTCTACTATCGCCAATGATTTCTATAACTTCAAAGTCCGTAGAGCTGCGAACTTCGTCAATGTCAATTGGCACCAGCGGTAATCGACGCAGTGGAGATACCCGCTGCTGATTAGCTAATATCATATGGATAGGCGATCTGACTAACTTAGGGCTACCCATTTGTTCCCATGTCTGCTTAGTCAGAACATTTACCTCTGATCCTAGATCTAGGATAACCTCATCCATTTCAAATTCTCCAACTTTTGTTGTGAGTCTCATCTCTCTTCCTGTTCTTGTATGTCCCATGATATTATGAACAGCATGCTACGCACTGCTCACGGAAGAAGGTGACTGACACTGGTCTATGATGCACTGAAGCTCTCCGATAGCTTGTTCATTTCTCACAAGTTTCAAGCAACTCTGCAGGAAGGATTGTACGCTTCCTGTCAACTCATCCTCATCGCATCTTCCCGATGTGGTAGCCTGCAGTGTCTGCACAGGGCTAGCGCCACAAGGTGTCTATTACGGTACGCCCCTAGATGGTTGTACCTGCGATCCTGATTGTGTAGGTTCATTAAATAAGTTTTTAGCTTCCTGAAATGCTTCTTTATTCTTCTGTAGGTCGAGTGGTGTTGATTTGTTAGGAGCTTTGCACACCCACTCATGTCTTGTGTTCTTTTCAGTATCCTATGATGTCCCACTGGTGGAAGCACCGCTGCAAGTACCAATGTTGACTCTTGGTTCTGGTTCTTCCTGCTCAGCAGCAATAAGTTGGATGTTCTGGTGTACTACTGGCTTAGGTTCTCTGATCTTAGCTATCAAGGTAGGACATTCTTCTATAGCGTGATCATAAGATTTTCAATAGTTACATGTGGTAGTGGGGCTCTGACAGTCCCTAGCATAATGTCCTACAACTCCACAGTTGTAACAAGTGATTGGTCCATGACCACGACCAAAGCCTTCTCCATGGCCAAATCCTCCTCCATGGCCTCATCCTCTGAATCCTTCTCCACATTCAACATGAGTCGGATCATGCTGTGTTCCTGCTGCTGGACCCTGTGTTTCTGATTGGACTCTGTACAAGTCATGTTTTCTGTCTAACATGAGATCATAGGCTCTACAATTATGTTCATTGTGTCCTACTGACTTGTAGAAGTTACAGTATAAGTTCTTAGGGGTATTTACGTACTTCTGAAGTAGAGGGAATTGTTGAGGTGGATGTCCTCTCATTCTGCATAGTTCACACCACGGCCCATGGGTCTGTGGTAAGGGGTTAGGAGCCCCACTTGATAGATATTCTACAAAAACTAGACAGTTGTCTTTAGTATGGCCTTGTGATTTACACTTTGTGCACCATATTTCTTGCGTAACCTATTTCCCTTTATTAATCTCATGCAACTATAACGTGGGATTAGCTAACTGGTTTTGCAGGTTTGTCATACCTGTGTTGGTTTCAACTAGAGGTGAAGCCTCTAGTTTCATTGCCATCTCCAACGCGTCATCCTGCATCTGGAGTTTCTGCTGCATTAATGTCATTCTGATGTGAGGGAGCAACGCTGCAATAAACCATTCCTTATGCTGCTCTGGCACAAACTCAAAGCTGACTTGGTCTATAAGGGCTTTGAATTTCTGATCGAAGTCCCATACTGACTCTATAGGTAGCTGTTTAATGTCTTTGAGCTCTGTAATGCACTGTGACTTAGACTTAGGTTTCTTAAACTATTTAATCATGGTGGTCCTGACATGTACGAGTGTTGTGGGTATCACTGAGGTATACTTCATATACCGTGTTAAGGCTCGTTCCCTAAGTGTGGTGACCAACTGTACAAGTTTAATATTATCATCCTGGATTCCTTTAATGGTCCACATGACTTCACATAGAAACCAATGCTGCTCTGGGTCTTCTGCCCCTGTACCCTTAAAGGTAGGTAGCTTCATCCCCCATTCTATTTCTACGTGGTGGATGTCGATTTGCTGTGTTACTACCACTTGGCGGTGTAGGTGGAGGTGATGTAGCGGTAGTATGTACTCTCTGCGAGCTACTAGATGGAGTTCCTACGGGATTGTTCTGAGTCTCAGTCTGTTTCTGTGGGGTATAAGGGTGGTAAGGGATACCCCCTTCTATTCCGTCTGTATTACTATGAATCTGTTGTCTAGTATTATCTGAACTGTCTTCAAATATGGGAGATCAGAAATCTACTTTATATTTCTTTCCACTATGTGTACGTCCAATGTCATCAAAATCACTCTCAAACTCTTGTGACATTACACTTTCTTAACTTATTGGTCTGAAACTATATCCATTACTCCTTTTTCATGTAATAACATCCTAATGGACAAGTTTAAAGAGTTTAGGTACTTACTGCGATATCCTTTGAACAAGTAATCCTCAGCCTCGCTAAATCTTTTTCTCTGTTCAACTGCAAACTCAGTGACGAAGCCTTCTAGCACACTGGCAAGCCAGAAGTCTACTATCCTCGTGATGGGATTATCAAGGCTCTTCACGGTCTGAATCAGCTCCGGTGTCCAGACAATGTTTCTTTTCTTCTTTAATATGCTTTGATCAGTCAACTTTGATAACCAGTAGTAAAGCTCATTTCCATAGGTCGCAAAAAATATCGTATGCAAGTCTGTAAAGATATGTTTTTGTAACCAGTCCTCTGTACTCAGTCTAGGACTCTTGTTCTCTTGTTCGGAAAATTATTTCTCCTTAGACCCAACCCACTGGTTGAGTTCGTCTCTAGTAGGATTCCAACAGAACATCAGTTCTCAGTTTGTTCAAAACTGGCAACGGAACCATTTGTTGGTCGCTATGGGCAGACCCGAGTTTACTGTAATCTACCAACAAAACCCCTAGCTCACTGCCCCTTTCAGCGAAAAATCATGGAGCGGCCTGAAGTCTCACCTGAAGTGATTCTAATGGGTTGGCCAAAGACTCAAGTGTCTTCGACTAGGTTCTGTAGCATCCTGGGGTCTCACAACTCTTCTTAGCCAACGAGGTCTCTCTCCGTGACGCGCAATTATCTCTTACTCGCGGATTCTGATAGGGGAAGGACCCCTATTGCATCGCAACTTCTGGGGCAATGCGCAAACTCTCCCTTCCTCCTAACCCACGATTTGTAGTATCTCACGCCGCAGCTCCTCTGACGGTGCGGTATCGCCTACTGTTAATGCAATATCTTCTATAGTACGGCCCAATGCGACCCTCAAGGTCCAAAGCTGCCTTACAGGGTGGAATAAATCGGCCAACTATTTATAGGGTGTTAGACAATCTTACTTGAACTTCCACGGTTCAATACACTCAACATCAACTATACCTAACTTGTTGAATAAGTATCTTTGAAACACTTAACAGAGTGACTATTACTGTGTGAAGCAAGCGCTGATAAACTCATATGTAGACACTTGATACATTTAAACTCACCTTTAACCTTCTATAATGTTGTAACTGAATGAGAACATACAGACATTTATTAAATGATATAGAACATTCATGTAACAGATAACAGATATCAACTGAGTAAAGCACAATCACATGAAACAATAGCATAACACACTGATTTTATGTGGTTCACTTCTAGGGTAGAAGCTACATCCATAGAACTGTGTTTTTATATTATAAATTAGGGAAGTAAACACAGTTCTGTTGCACCTCATATGCAGCTCGAGATCTTCTAGGTAACTCCGCACACAGCATGGAGCCCTTCTCTCTTAGATCTCTTCTCTTTCTCTATATTGCTTCTCTTACAATATCCTCTTTCCCTCCCTCTCAATCCATGCAGATTTTTCAATCCCTATGGATTGTTATATACATGCTCATAGAGCCAGCTACTGGTTATAGTAAGATAATATAGATGGAGTACCAGGACCAGAGCTCGACTCTTACAATACTGAAATGCTAGAGACACTTGGTTAGTTGATTTAATCAGTGGCTAACTATCTAACTATGTACTATCTAAATGCTTAACTACCTAACTGCCTAACCTTTCACAATATGATGTACATCCCTTTATATAGGCAGCTCGAAGGTCTTTCCATTAAAAAACTGTGGGCCTGTCGCAACAGTAACCCAAAAACCCCAACTAGTGACAGTCGGCGTATCTGTACTTGGAGTAGCCTCTTTCTGTCACACCCCTACTCTCTGCAGTCTTCCATGCTTCCTTGCACTAGCCATGGGTACTGGGCACCGCTTCCCCTTTTCTATCCTTCATCTTCAATACCTCGGCCTCATTGCTCCTTTTCCTTTATGAGGGTATCTGATCCCTCCTGTCTTTGCTGCTGCCTTAAATGCAGTGGGTGAGCTCTCTCTTCTCGGCCGCTTCCTTCAATGCAGTGGGTGAGCTCTCTCTTCTCGGCCGCTTAGGTACTGTCGTCTTCTTTGACTTTTCTGTCCCGATAGTCATGGTTTCTGGCTCTGATCTGTAGCTAGAAACATGCTACGGCTTCGTAGCTTTACCTTATCTCTTATATCTTCACCAAAACTATCTATCCACCTAAATGGAAACTTTTCCTTTAGCTGCGGGACCCTGCTCTAATAGGGTATAATGTAATACAAGTGGTTCTCTCGGTAGGACCATCGGAGACCACAAAAAGATACATATAGAATATTCTTCGAAGTTACAATATTTCAACATTCATAGAATGTCCAACAAAATATTTTTCTTTCTTATGGCATGGATTTTGGAGGTGGGAGCATTGCTATTGGCTACCAACTTGCTAAAGTTCTCTAAAAGATGCAAGACAACTGCCTGGATTGATATTTTCTTTGGTCTTATGAAAGGAATTTTAAAATTGACTAAAATATCAAATATATACCTACTAAACTGTTTACAAAGTACCCATTTTCTTGGACAATAAGAACATGCTTGGGATTGGAAAACCAAAGATGGGAAACAATCAACATTCATGGAATCAATTCCTTGTAATAACATGGATTCCTCTACATAGGGCCAAGTGTTCAAAGTCCCTAGGGTTTGAGCTTGTGGCTCTGATACGAGATGTAATACCAAACCATATTTAACCTAAGTTACTAAATTTAGCTAATGATACCTCAAAATCAAATTTAACACAAGTAAATTGTTCTATTTCAAAAATGCTGTAAAATCCCAAGCATAATGGACTAGATTTTTTCCCACAATTGGCTAATTAGGCTAAGAATTTATGGGTATAAAAAATCACTTTACTCTATTATTGTGACTGACAACACTTGACCAAGATACATATTCCAAATCTTTAATGAGCACTTAAACACATAATGATGTAGATGAGTTAATATGGCTCACTGGTTGTTCTATGAAGTAACGCGACTGTAGCTTACTCTAAATAAATTGTCTTATAGATTTCATCAAACTGTTTGGTTGCATACTGTTGTAGGTGACATCTTAGTTGTTTTAATATTGTGTTTATGTAGCCTTATATGATATTTGACATCAACATATATGCTCATATATTAAGACAACCAACAATCCATTCATTACACACAGTCATAAGGAGTGAACTCAAACTGATAATTTTATTTCAACTAGAAATACATGCTTGGAGATGTTTTCTTACAACTTTGGGGTGGATATAATGGTATTCTTGCTACAACAGTCACCCATAGTGATTGTATGGTCTAGATGGATAAGAAAACGCCCCCACTCCTCAGTCCACAAGCTTGTACTGGTAGCTGGATATTAATTTGCAAATATGGGTTAATGGAATTTGTATTCAAGTATGGTTGAGTAGCCACTTGAATGGTAATGGATACCACTGCACCATCTTGAAAAATAATGAGATATCGAACTCCAAATGCAATTTATTGTCTCCCTTTCCTATTACAACTTACTTATAAAAAAAGTCTCCGCTTTATGAACTTACTCTTCACTACTTGGTTTGCTATCGTTTGAACTCATAAGCTAGTCCACAAGAGAAGTTTGTTATTGCCGCAGATATGCCTTAGAAGGTATCACAAATCTATGAATAGTTGCACCATTCAAAGCAAGGAAACCTCCACTTGATATTCTCCACGAGATTACCAGTGCTCAAAATCAAACCCAACAACATAATGTTGAAGTTAAGCAATGTTTTACCAAACAGAATAACCCACACATTTTCATTGAAATTCATAGCAAATGAATTGTGGAAGATTCCATGTTTTGTACAACAATAGTGTAGAATCATAGCAAAATAATATGGACATCACAATCACATTCTTCACCTTCAAACCCAATGATTTCACTGTTTACGAAGCTTGTAGATATTTAATGGGGTGATATTTGAACGAGGGCCAAGTGGTGTGCCCCCTGTGTTCTCATATTTGGAGATATCCGAGAACAATGGGTACTCAATGATGTGCCCTCCTCATAAGAATATTTAAATCACCAGTACGTTTCGCAAGAATATGAAGTCGCTGTAAAACTTCTGTGCCCTTCACAAATGAATTGTGGGATCTAGACAAAAATATCATAAAGTGGTGTGTCTCCTTTGTTCTCATATTTGGAGATAGTTGAGAATGATGGGTACTAAGTGGTGTTCCCTCCTCATAAAAAAAGATAGATTACAAGTGCGGTTAGATTACTAGTGTATTTCCTAAGAAGATGAATCCCATGTAACACTGTTGCATCCTTCCTAAATGAAGACTGAGATGAATCCCATGTAACACTGTTGCACCCTTCCTAAATGAACACTGGGATCTCAACAAAAATCTCATGAAAATCCTTTAAAATGAATCTCCTTGTTGCTTAAGGAAGGCTGATGAGAGAATATGAAGGTGATTTCTCCTTCTTTAATCTCCTAGAATGGATTTGTTTGGCCATTGAAGACACATCAACTAGGGTTCCAAAACCTCCCAGAAATTTTAGGGCTATCCAAGTTAAATTGAGAAATTAGATGAATAGAACGAGCGGATTTTATTTTATATTTTCCTCTTTTTCTCAATTGTGACCTTTCAACTTCCATGACCAAGTCACTTTTTATTATTATTATTTTTATAAAGTGAGAGTGTCTTGCACGTTTTTATTTTATTACTTCGTGTTACTTTATGAAATGGTCTTTCTCGTGGGTGGCATATAATAATATTTTAATTTTCTTTTTTTTTAAGTCAACATAAGAATTAATTGGTTCCTGAGCCCTCAAGTGGAAAGGGATATTACAAAAAAGTAATATAAAGGTATATTACAAAAAACAAACAACATGACAGAGATTATATTTCTTGACCTATTAACCTAGCAATTAGTTATACAAAATAAGGCATACTTGTATGAAAATAAGAACCAAAATGGAATTATAAAAGTGGATAGAAAGAAAGATTATTGTGGAGTAAAAGAAATACTGGAAATTGGCAAAAGAAACCTTATAAATTGATAGATAAAATATTACACAGGGTTTCATGGAATCAATGGCAATTCAAAATCTATTTCTATTAAAAGACAGAAAAAAATACAATAAGCAATATAAATTAGATTAGTTCAAATTTCACATCATAATGTATTAGTATATAGAACAACAAATCCCATCATAACTCCTCTCAATTATAATAAAATAATACATATTCATGTCAGAATATATTCATAAGTCTACTATAGACAACATTGGAAACATAATAACACATGAATTGTGTTATCTATAAGGTTGGAAATTGCCGAATCTAGTAGTGCTTACTGTCAAGTAATATTTTTTATTGCTCAAGGAGGGGTCATTAAGCCAATTCCATTGGGTTGACCTTGATCACCATTGGAGAGGTAATCTAACATTATATATTTATCCTCTTATGGAAAACCTCTAAAAGAAAGTCAACATTGGCATCATGACTCCTACAAAGCTGAATCCATCAATATCCTTCTCTAGTGGCAAATGTGTTTGTGAACAGTAAGATTGGGAAGTTGCATTTATACCCATTTTCCAGCATTTGAACTTGAACTTAAGACCTCATAGATCCCCAAAGGATTGGATGACAAGGAATTTGAATAATCAGCATTGGGTCCTACTCCTATGAGTACATACATGACATAGTTCAAAAGCAATACTAATCAAGAGTGAATTGACTAGAATAGGGTTTGAATCCAATCAAGTTGACTTTGATGGGATTCCCTAAGCCTAGGTATTCTTAAACAAAATAATGATTGTTTCCCCCCTTCTCCTTTGTTGTATGTTTTTTGTTCCATGAGATGAGTTGTAGGATGTGAATGAAACCAATGGTTGCAAATCATGGATAAGGAAACTAGAATAATGTACATTACTTAGATATCATAATTAGTAGGGTCCAATGGTG
>LPNX010928003.1:81774-94590 GCA_001517045.1 Pseudotsuga menziesii
TATTTCTCTTTATTGGGTTCATTTGTGTTGGGAGATGAAACCCATGTTGTTAATGTACTAAACTTCACTACCAAACATGCAAAATCACCCTTTAGAAATTGAAAAGGTGTTAATTAGATGTCATAGAAGTCACAAACTTGAAATTATGTGTGTCAGACTTGGGACTAATAATTGTAAAAGGGTTTCATTGCAATATGTCGATGGATTATTTTATTTGTACATATTCCGAATAACCCTGCATGAACTATCATTGCATTGCTACCTAAATATGACATGTAACGAATTTATATACCCATATACTGTTGTAAAGGAACTCTAAAAAATGGGTCTTCTCTTTGATGGGAGCAAAGGGTGTATCCAAATGAAATTTGGAAATGATAGGACCAACACCTCTTGAGTGTGATAGTTTTGGCCTTGATATGGCTCCTTCCACATGTACCATATGTCGACCATTGGTTTTAGGTTCTACCATTTTGTTTCATGGTAACATATTTATTTTCTAATACTAAAACTATTAATATTATGATGTAATATAATAATAAAAAAATTTGGTGTGTTCCCCCTCACTACAATTGTTTACTATAATTTTCATGATTATTGATTTACCTATTCATTCCACTTTTTTTTTTAAAGCACAAGGGATATCATGCTACCCAATAGAGGGTATGAAGCATGGAGGATGCATATAGGTTCTCAACTCATCATAATATATCACCCCAGATCCATTTCCTATCCCACACTACCCTCCAAATCAAAATAATTTTGATTAACTATACAATAGGGAAGGAAAATTGAGATGCCAAATCGAGGAAACCTCATATTTTGATTTTGTTTCCATATTTCTTCATCAAATAATCTTTTGTTGACTTTATCAACATATCTATATAATGTGCCTAGTTTTGCATCTAGACAATCTAGCACAAGTAGAATTTAAATGTAATTTATTTGGGATGCTAAAGTGGACGCAATTTGCATCCACTTCAGCATCATCCTGATATAATCCACCTAGTTTTGCACCTAGAAAACCTAGCATAAGGATAATATAAATGTAATTGATTTGGGGTTCTAAAGTGGACACAATAAATGTAATTGATTTGATGATAATGGAATTCACAATGATGTGATTATATGATGATGATGATGACAATGTTGCTGTTGATAATGACAATAAAAATGATGATGATGATGATGAGATGAATGATGATATAGATAATGATGATGAAGATGATGATAGTAATGATGACAAGGATAGTTACGATGACAATGAGAATGATAGGAATGATGATGATGATGATCCTTAAAAGAAAGTGTTTGTAGAGGTAAATAAACCTAGTTTGACTAGAAGCTCCATGATTAAAATGTGCGCAATCATAGTTATAAGTTATGCATGCTTCAAATTTTAACCATATCCCACTTGTTATGAATGCTTTAAATGGTAGCCATATCCCATATGCTTTAAATGATGACGATGATGAACTAGATGACAACGATAGTGATGATGTTTTTGATGACGACGATGATGATTATCATCATCGACATCATCGACATCATTGTCATTGCCATCATGATTATCACAATTGTCATCATCAGTGTCATAATCAACATTCATGTCATCATCATTTCCATTGTCCTTGACATCATCATCATGATCATAATCATCTCTTTAAGAAGCCTATTGTGAGGCTTGAAGGCTACTCTGGAATGATATCTCAGATAAGCCATGTCATTGACTTAGAATCCTTCACTTATGCGGAGGCAACCAAACAACAAGTTTGAAAATACGTTATGATCTCCAATTAATAATGACATGTGGAATGTGGTTCTCATCTAACCTTATATTTATCATTGGAAATAGGTTTATTCCGCAAGTTCAAAATCCTACTAAGCTAATATCAACAACAACATACATGAGGAATGACATCTTTGAGGCTCCATTGGTAGTTGATATACCCTATCTTCAAACATGTTTTTGAACACATGTTCCTAAGAAATGGGTCTGTGCCTGACCCCGATCAATCCAAAAGTACTATCCCATGAATCATGATCATTGACATTGACATTGATATATATGTCGTTATGTTAGAGGTTTTTCGAACACAATTCCTAGCTTTAAACCTAGTGCAATTCCTAGAGCAGTTCCTTTCAAAATTTCTGGCATTATTCTAGGCGTTATGCCTAGATATATACCTGGTGCTATGTTGGATGTTGTCTAGACATGCTTCTTGGATCTATACTTGGTACTATGTTGTATTTTTTTTCTGTTGAAATTCATGGCACAATTCCTGTCGCTAACCCTAAATTAATATATGGTGTTATGCTATTTCGAAGGTTTTTTTGTAGGCTATTCTTGGCATTATATGGGATGCTTTTTTGGATGCAAATTAGGACGTTAATTTGGATGCTAATTGGGATGATAATTGTGATGATAATTGGGATGCTAATTGGGACATTAATTGTGATGCTAATTAGTGTCCAAAATAGTGTCAAGTTTTAAAAGGGCGCGCTAATTGGGATGCTAATTAGGATAATAATTGGGACACTAATTGGGATGATAATTAGATTCCAAAATAGCGCCAAATTTTAAAAAGGGATGCAAATAATGCCATTAAGAGAGCCATTTCGTGGAAAAGTGTCCACTTTGTCGAAAAAATGATGAAAAATACACTAGAAGTTATATTGGATGCTAAAAAGGAAGCTAAAAGAGATGCTAACCATGGGGTTTTGTTGTAGTGCACACTTTGACATCTGAGCGATATAAAGGAAACCACTTATTTATGCTCCTTGCATGTCTAGAATCCTACAATGACATAGATTTACTTACTCATGATACACAACTTAATATGGGCCACTAACAGAGAGATCCTCGTTTATATCTATCACACAACTTGGGACCTCTAATGGCCAATATCTATTCTGCCAAATCAGAGGATTGCATATAATCCCTGAATGAATGGTTTCCATATGTGTATATGTCATCTCTCTTGGGGTCTCCAACAATCTAGATTTGCTTTTCAACAACATGCATGGTTACATCTAGGATGTTGAAGCAAATATTTACTGGATATGCATTTAGATGGATACCTACTGTCAACGGTTCAAACCTTTTTTGATGCATCTAGGTGCATCTTAAAATTGGCTGGTGATAATTCATCGAAAACATATAACGTGATGCTTACAATGATAATATGGCAACAAGATTCACAACAGTACCATAACATTGATGATCATATGCAACATGCAATATAGATAAATTAATGCACCCACTAAATAAGCCCATATGATAAACCCAATCTTGATAATATCCCCCATTTGGAGATGTCAAGATTCCTAAGAAATTCAGTGGAACATAATACTCAACTAACCATGGATCCTATGCAATGACTCTTCACAACTTAATCTTCTATAGAAAATCTAAAAATGCATGATGTTCCGACATCACGATAATTTAGTGGAGTTGAGAAGTTAAATCTTGAAATGATTTCATTCTTTTAATGTTTCACCTTTGGAAATATAAATATTCAAAATTAGCAAGGAAGCAAGTTTTTTTGTTTATTGAGTTGTTAGATGAAGACAAGATTATTCAATATAAAAATTTCATAAAATGTCTTGACGCATATTTCTTGAAGTTTTTAGACAAATGGATTTTACCATTGGTAATGACGTTAAAAATGTTACCACCTAAACTCTTGATTTATAAGAAAATTCCTAATCACTTGGGAGAGACTTAAAGGGAGAGTGAAATTACTACCTTTATAACATTAGCATCAATTTCCTAAATTTAGGTCACTAAAAACTACCACAAGGGGGTCTTCCTTAAAGCAAGGTGAGTCTACAACAAAGAAGAAAACAAGATTGATTTGATTTAGCTTCGAATTCAAATTAAAATATGTGTTAGAAATACTAATTGCCAAATATATATAGGAGATTTATACACATGAAGATTTCATCTAGCTAGATATGATAAAGATAAATGGTCTTTACGCCATTGTAGATTCCAATTAAAGATACTAGTGAATGGTTTTAGACTCTCATAGACAAACACTATTTTTAATGATACATATTTAAGATTTGACAAGCAGAAAACAAAAAGTTATAAATAATTATATTTTAGGTTTGTATGGGACAAGATTAGAGCATATCCTCTTGGCTCATATGGTCATTCAAATATTAATTATTGATTGACAAAAGAGGGTGAAATTTATTTGGTTAAGGTATACACTAGCAATATTCATAAAATGAAGATTGATAAATAACAGTAGAAAAATTTACATGCCAGTCGATTACAAAGTTGATGCATGTGTCCCTACAAATTAAATAGAGAATTACAATATAAAGTGGCTAAACTTATCATTTATCCTATTACTATTATGGTATCACATAGACATTTCAAGAAGTGATATAAATAAATAATAAGTATTGGAAAAACCCCATAAGAGCTAAGAAAATAAACATAGGAAAAAAAAAAGAGAAACAGACTCATTTATTCCATCAAATTACAAATGAAGAGCTCCCTGTTTTACATTACAAAACCCAACAATTACATTTGCATGGAGAAATGTGCTTTGGCCATGTGTATGAACATCTGAGTGGAAAGTGCCACATGTGTGAAGAGAGAGGCATTCCCATGCAAGCGAGATGACACCGATGTGAAAGATCATTCTCCTACCTTATTGTGAAGGAACTACACCCACCATCAATTTAAGGAAGTTCATCCACAAGTTTTCTAGCGGTCATGATTTTGGCATTTGTGAGAGAGGATGAAACCATGACTATCTTAGCGATGATGCTTCCACATTTGAGAGTGAAGTGCACCCACAATTTTTAAGGAGGTGAAGGGGTGCATTATTAGTTTCCCACCTTGAAAAGTATGAAATATATATCATCATAAATGTGAGGACATCATGGGCATCTAGATGATGCTATTCCAATGAGTTGTAAGATAACCAAAATCCTAGAGTGTTTGCCCTCACTTATTCCCTTTAAATAAAGCAAAAACATTTAATGGTCAGCATTTCTTGTGAGTTATTGGTATTTATCAATAAAACATATACATTTTAATTTAATATTGAAGAATTATTTAAGTTAAATATGGCACTTCTATTCATTTGAGGTAGTGGGTGGAAAAAAAAACAGACCATCCTACAACAACTATGACTAAATCCAATGAATCCATAATTTATTTTTTTATTTTTTATTTTTTACTGATACTCATTGACACCGTGTCCATTTTCGTTGGCTGCCACTATACCCAGGTGTGTCCACAAGCAGACAAGTATGGGGCCTGTCCCACAACCCTAACCCTAACCGTAACCCTAACTCAACCCTAACCCTAACTGTAACCCTAACTCAACCCTAACCCTAACCCTAACTCTAAACTTGGTCCAATATCAAACACTTTAAATACTGATAATCCATTTGCTTTTCGGGTCATACTTTACATTGTAAACTTTACATGGCAATGCAAAAAGTAAACTTACAGTGCAAAAAAGTCATTTCAAATGTTTGCCAAAGCCGGCATTGAGAAGTGTCTGTCAATTCTATGTCTTGGAAGGAACTGGTTCTGAATGGATTGAATCCGGAGAAATGGGTTGGGTGAGAATGTAATTGGAGAAAACCTTTTTCTTTCATACTCTTCCGACCTATTTCTCCCGGACCATCTGATATAGAATAAGACTGAATAGTCTGCTTGACATCTCATTGCCCGCTTCTGTAAACACTTGAAATGAGTTTTTGCAAAAGCTTGCGATCTCCGCTCCTAACTTAGAACCATAGAACTATGAGGCGTTAACAGTCAACTGCCCCAATCTTAGAACTATAGAACGATGAGGCTTTAACGTGAATCCGGTCTTTAAGGGAGAATTGGGTTTTCTTTCCCGGGCTTTCCTATGCGGTTGTTAAACTAGAAATGCAGCGTGGAAGCAATTTGATTGGATGGAAAATCAATTCAGGTGTTAATTTTTTGGCACAAAGATTTCTGGACATAGTGGGGAATTTCAAAGCCTTTAAGGAAGCTGAATATAGACATGGCCATTGCTTGAAAAACCTTAAGAGATGGTCGTTCCTTTTATTTTATCTGTCTGCTTCACAGGCTTCTTGAAAATACGTGACTTGTTTCTTGGTTTATTATAAGCATCTTCAACATTAGGATTAATTGCTCTTATAATTCTGTCATTAAAAATAAAGTTGATTTAGACTGATCACTTCTACTTTTCTTTTAGCCAGATTTAGATCTCTCCGTGGTTTGAAGATGGCAATGCCTTTGCTTGGATATGTAGTTTATCTTCTGGAACCAATACATGATTAGCAAAGGCAACGCCATCTTCACGCTGAAGAGTTCTAAATCTAGGTACAAGGTACACAACAGCTAATTCATTGGACAATATTGGCGAATAGAATCTGCTGCTCGGTTGTTGTGGCTAGTCCATTTAGTCCATTTTCCGCACATTAGCAGCGTTATCGGGTGCAAATGAATCAAGAAATGAGTAAAGGGGTTGAATGCAGTTTCTTGCGCGCAGCAGCTGCTGCAGGAGGAGGAATATTTAATGACGGCACATGGACTAACACAAACAATATTTTTTTGTCTACACTTGAACTTGGCTTAAAACACATTTGTTCAAGTCAATCTAACGGCCTAGGTGACAATCCCTTTACTAGTTGTCTGAACAGGGAACGATTTTTTTATTTAAGCGGGTTTTTATTAGTTTCTCGATACGAATACTAATCTTTATGGAATTTTCAAAATGGCTAAAAGCACTGTTAAATCTTATAAAAGTATGGATATGGATGCTTTTTGTGTTACTTGATTTTTCTTTCTATGTTTAAAATCACTCAACAAATTACAGCAAATATTACAAATTTTATTAATTAAATTCATGACACTCCAGCAAAAAAAAACAACCTTCAAAGTCAAAATAGTCTGTGGTTAGAGGGCTCCATCTCTTTATTCCTGGAGACACAGATATGAATATTGTGTCATAATTTAACTTGCGGCATTATGACTGGGAGTAAGCTATCCAGGACGATATGCACGGGCCAGCTAAAGGCTTCCCGTGATAGCTTAGTTAACCTTATGTTATGACTGGGAGTAAGCTATCTAGGACGATATGCACGGGGCCAGCTAAAGCCTTCCAGGGATAGCTTACTTAGTGAACCTTATGTGAAGACAAAGACCCACATGATTTTGTTTTTTTTTCTGATTTTACTCAACTATATATTGCAAATAAGAATTTCTCAAAGAGATTGGGTAATGGAGGTTTCCGTTCCGTCTAAAATCAAGTATCTATATAACTAATTAGTAAGTATCTATATAACTAATTAGAGATTTGAAGTCTTTTATTTACAACTTATCATCCAAACCCCGTGAGTTTCACTAATAAACATATCAATTCCAAATCGATATTCCCTTTCCTGCAGCTAAAATCCAAGTTTTTTTCAGATATAAGTCTGGTTGCTATTATACTATTTCTGTATGTAACTACGTCAAGATTTCTTTATAAGAATTGGATTAGTCTACATCAAGAATATAGTAGGAAGAACATTAATTCTATGCACATTATCTATTTAAATACCCGCCATTATACATTACAGCACAGATCTGGCTACGGCCAGAAAGCATTGTATTGCATTTATCTGAGATCACCCAAAACAAAAAAATTTGTTTTTGTTTTGGGTGATCTCAGATAAATGCAATACAATTCTTTCTGGCCGTAGGCAGATCTGTGCTGTAATGTATAATGGACGGTAATTCGATAGATAATGTGCATAGAATTATTCTTCTCCCTACTATATTCTTGATGTAGACTAATCCAATTCTTCTAAAGAAATCTTGATGTAGTACGATACAGAAATAGTATAATAGCAACCAGGCTTATATCTGAAAAAAATTGAATTTTAGTTGTAGACAAGGGAATGTCGAATTGGAATGGATATGTTTATTAGTGTAGCTCAAGGGATTTGAATGATAAGTTGTAAATAAAAGATTATGACTTTAAATCTTCTGTAAATACTAATTATTTATATAGAATTTAAATGGAACAGAAACCTTTACTACTAAATTTATTTGAGAAATTCTTGGTTCTAATTTGTAAAGTAAAGATAGGAAAAGAAATAAAATCAATTAAATCTCTATCTTACAGAAAGTTAACAGAGTAAGATATCACTGGACGACAATTAGATAAGCTCCTGTAAAAATAGTGGGTAAATAGCTTGCTCCTTATGACTAGATTGTACTAATTCCAACAACCTACTAACTATATTTCCAACTGCAACAGTTATTTCGTGATAGTATCGAAAAGCGCAAGCATGGAAAACTTTTTGATATGGACCGACTTGTGCCAATTGGGTTGGAATTTGACGGGCATATGGTCGTCACGAGTCATTTTACACATCAAAGTATTGTTAAAATTTTTAACAGTCTCAAAAACCGGCAAAAACAAGTTGCTATGACGTATTTTTGAATGTTAGTTACGTTTTCAGATTGTTATTATTTTTTACTAATAATTTTGAATGTTAATTATGTTTTCAAATTGTTATTATTTTTTATTAATATGTTATTTAAAATATGTGTACCTAGATATACTAGGTAGCATGTTATTGTATATATTAAAAAAGATTAAAGAGTTTTCACTTGATTGAAACTTTTTCATTTGATTGAAGAGTAGGTGGGTGAGTTTATTTTTAATAAAGATGATTTTGTTTTTACGTTGCTAGTTTTAATATACTTTTCTTATTGGTTAAAACAAGTTTGTTGAAGCTGAGATGGAACAATCCTACATATGTTAGTTTTAATGTTTTGATTCCTAGTTCAATGTTTTCCAACTCTAAGGTATAAGAATTTGTATTAAACATATTTTATAAAAATATCATGGAAGAGGTATGGGTCTAGTCATAAGTGTAAGAGGACATTATTGTTTTTTGATCTTTGAAAGTTTGAAAGTTTATTGCTGGTTCTTGACTTTACTTGTTTGTTCAACTAAGAGATCAATCGCTGTAGGGGAAGAGCTACCAAACCTAAACTGATCCAAACCAGTAGAAAGTACTAACTAAAAACCTTCTTCAGCATGCGGATTGCCAGTTGCAGGATTACATTTTAACTTTTTAAAATTATCATTCCGCAATTAACCTTTGGCAATTTGCTTTCTGCATTGTACATTGTGGTTGTGGGTTGTGGCTTCATTCCCAATCGTGGATTGCAGATTCCAGGATTACATTTTAATTTATAAACTTATGGTTATGCAATCAACCTTCCCGAATTAGATTTCCGCATTGCGAATACATTTTAACTTATAAAGTTATCGTTATGCAATCAACCTTCCCCAATTAGATTTCTGCATTGTAGATTGCTAGTTCCAAGATTACATTTTAACTTATAAAATTATATTTTAGCAATTAGCTTTCCAGATTACATTTTAACTATTTAAAATTATTATTCCGCAGTGAATCTTCTGCAATTAGCTTTCTATTACATGCTTATCACTTCTTCTTTGATTTAGATCTCCCTGTGGTCTAAATATGGCAATGCATTTGCTTGGATATGTATTTTATGTTCTATAAATCAATACATGATTAGCAAAGGCAACGCCATATTCACCCTCAAGACTCTAAATCTAGCTCAAAAAAGAGGACTAGATATTGCGAAATAGACGCTACTATCACAATAGCTAATTCTCTGGACAACACTGCCGAATCGAATCTACTGCTCTATTGTTGTGATCACCCGATTTTGACTTGCAATTGAATCATGAAATGGTTGATCGCGCTGAATGCAGTTAGTTTCCTAAATCAGAATCATGAAATGGTTAATTTCATTGAATGCAGTTACTTCCCTGAAGCATCTGCAGCAGGTGGGCTAACACCAACAAACAACATTTTATTTATACACTTGAACTTGAATCATGAAATGGTTAATTGCGCTGAATGCAATTAGTTTCCTAAATCAGAATCATGAAATAGTTAATTTCATTGAATGCAGTTACTTCCCTGAAGCATCTGCAGCAGGTGGGCTAACACCAAAAAACAACATTGGATCAATCCGTATTCAATTCTTGAAAAAACTTTCAAATCCTGCTAAAAGCTTACATTACCAACTAGGCGACAATCTTTAAACTTCTTTGATATGGGCCGATTGTTGCGATCACTTAGGCTTCGTATATGGACATCATTTGTGAAATTGTCATAGTTGGCTTCCCACCACAACAACATAGTAATGAACTCATGGTAAACTCTTATTCGAGGTTAATAATTGTGGTTTGTGAAATATCAAACAAATTGTGGTGGGGTTATTGTGTAACTTGTTCCGACCAGTTTGATTGTGTGTCAGTCTTCAAGTACACGTTTTACCTCTCTGTGAAAAGTATATTACACTATATCTAGTTATTACCTTTCATTAATTATAGCAAAACTATCATTACATTAGATATTCAAAAGTGCGGATTAAAATCAACTTAAGATGGTCTCGTTTCTTCCTTTTTATACAAAATAGAAAATAGAGACAATTATGTCTCTTTTCAATATTCTTCAAAGTATTGCATTTAATAACAAAACACATAGTTTACTAGATAACGTTGTGGGATTTATTATAATGTTGCATAAAACTTATTGCAAAATCTTATGTCAGTACAGTGCCAACACTTACAAAACATCACGTGGAACTAATGGAAGTTGAAGAATCACACTTCTTAGTGGACTATCATGCAACAATTGAAAAATAATGACAAAAGGCATGGCAGGATATGCATATCAAGTAGAGATAATTTAATAGAGGTGACCAATTTCTACTTCATGACAATAAGTTCATGACACAATTGGGAAAAACTCCAAATGCATTGGTTGGGAACTCTAATTGTTGCAGAAATCTAAGACTCTAGAGTTGTTAAGATGATGACACTTGATGGTATCCTCCATCCAAGTTGGGTGAATGGAACACAGCTAAAACTATGTTTCTTTTCAGTCATCACATAAGATGCCACTCTTGTCACCAGGAGTGGTTTAGTTAGAAGTTAGGTTCCTTTTCAATCAAGTGAATTTTGTAATTCTCAATTTTTAGTCATTTATTTTAGTCTAGTTTTTTATTTGATAGTTTTCAGTTACTTCTATTCATTGTGATCAGGGTTGCCACCATTCTCAATTCATCTACTGCCCTTGTAGTCCATTATTTCCACACTTTGGTATGGATGTCCCATTAAAAAGTGTTATGCCTATATCAAGGCCCATAAGAAAGAATGTGTCAGTTCCATCATCTCAATTTCAACCTATTTCCATATCTCTAATGCATCAATTTTCCATCCAATTCCAATGTGACAAAGCACCACCTTGCAATCATTCCATGATGTTATAAGGGAACACATATTCGTGTTAATACATCACATTAGTATGATAAGTACAAACCTTGCATCTAGACCTGCATTTTCAATGGAGATGATTTTGATGTCCCATATGTTTACTAACGTTTTGAAATATGAATATCTCCTTATCCCACAAGTTTATTTTCATCTATCTCCATGGTTATGACCTCTATGGTTTATCCGAGTTACATTTCATGGTAAAAGAATAATTTGATGGATAAAGTTGTGCAAAAGGATATATATTTTCCATGAAGTCCACTAGGAAGCTCGATCTTAGGGATCGTGTCTCCTTCCTTCCCTAATTTTCATGCTATGTCATGATTTCTTAGTGTCCTTTTTTTCATGGTTCACTGGAGCTCCTTCTCAAGGAATCTTGTCTCCTACTTACAGAGAAATAACTAATTTTTTTACTATGATGAGACTTTCAAAGACGCTATTATGGATTAATATTTTTTAAGATGATGCAAGACTAGCTTGTTTCACTCCCTATAACACCACAACTAAGAAGCAACAACCTTTCTTGAAGGAATTTCTATTATTCTCAATGAATGCCAATTACTTTTAATGTCCCTAATACAGAAGATAAATATTGATGTTGTTCATGACCAGATGTTGTATGTCAATGATGCTTGATGCCATGTTTGGATCCTTCACTTGAATATCTAGAAAGAATTGATGCACAAGGTTCAAGAATTCAATTTGGTTGACTTGAGAGTGTGTCAACACTAATGTGTTGGTTTATCCCACAATACTGAGAGGGAGGGGGGGGGGGGGGGGTTGGGGGGGGAATTTGTATTAACCCTTTGTAAATTAAAACACACAATAATCAACAATTAAGACAAAAAATTTATCATGAAAACCTCAAAGAGAAAACCACCAACACAAACTCATTAATAAGATGAATTTTACAAAATTGTTTATCTGCTACTACAGAAAGGATGCAAGGAACCTCTAAGTTTTTCTTGCAACTACAGACTAGGATGCTACAACACCCTATTCTCCAACTATGACTGGAAGGAGGTTTTTGACCCCCTAGCGCTACCCTGCCACCCTATTATGATTTTCTCAGACTTTGGAATAGTTGTAAACTATTTAATTTGAACTCTATCAAAATTACTAACAAAGACATCTTCATTATTTACACATTCATACAATAAATACTTGTTACCTATTTCCCACCAACACATTTCTCCATAGTTGCACTCCTTCATTCTGGATCGTGAGTATTTACTTACATACACAACGATTCATCAAATTACCCATTCAACATTTACGTCATTTCATTGATAAATTTTAGCAAAGGCATCGTTTCTTTCTTCCCACAAATAAGAAATCATTTTTGCAGCCTTGTTTATCATTTTTTGGTGCTTCTGCAATATCAATCTTCTTTCTACAAGATCATCTTCTAGCTTTAATCAGACTTGTTGATATTATTTCTAAGTCTCTCTGGACTGTCGATCTAACGCATAGATTT
>LPNX010928003.1:105016-121025 GCA_001517045.1 Pseudotsuga menziesii
ATACATTACAACAAGGAAGTAAAACCAGTTACACACTTTAGTTGAAACACTTGGAATTTAATTACCCTCAACATTTTAATAACCGTCACTGTAAACGCAAGGATAAAGGCCTATTAAGATAACCATAAACAAACTGTAAAAATCAAGGCTCGAAGCCTGTCTGCAACTTTTCACATTAAAATAACACAAAGGCTTAAAGCCTATAAACCTGTCTTAAAAACCAAACATGCGATTAATTAACAGTTTACAACCACGGCCGTAGCCGGTTAAGCTCTTGAAGAGCTAGGGTTTAACCCAAAAACAAAACTGTACATCTACCAACCCTCGCCTTAACATTTTACAAGTAGAACTTTAAATAAAGTCTCGGCCTGAAGCCGTAACCCTCTAATCACAGAGATAAACCCTAGTGAAGCAGGGAAGAACTCTACAGCTAAGCGAAGAGCAGAGAAACCAAGATTTTGCACCCTGTTAACAAACAGCATGGAGACGGACATCGAAGGACCGGGCTTACCAGGAAGCGCCAAGCCATGTCTTCTGTGCACAGCAGCTACTATCTCGAAGGGTAAGTCTGCCATCGAAGGACAGATACTATTGGAAGGCAAACCTGCCAACAACGAATGGATTTCAATTTATAACCCTAACAGTTACATTACGACAGTATTTAAAATAAAATAAACTTTGTAAATTGAAATCGCTTACCTGCAAAGATTCCAGCAGTAAGCAGACTGAAACGAGAGTGCTGAAACCCTTTCGTCACAGGGAGAATCGAACAGCCCTCGACCGAGCCCACAAAATAACATTTCAGTACAGCCTGCAAGGAATCAACGCAGCCCACGAAGGAGCTACACAGAACAGCCCACGAAGGAGCTTCACAGAACAACCACGAAGGGCAATGTAACACAGCCCACGAAGGAGCTACATAGAACAGCCCACGAAGGAGCTTCACAGAACAACCACGAAGGGAAATGTAACACAGCCCACGAAGGAGCTACACAGAACAGCCACGAAGAGCAGTGCAATAACAGCCCGCAAAGGAACAATACAACGCTGCTATGAAGGAGCAGTATAATTACAGCCACAAGGGAGATTTACAACACATCCCACGAAGGAGTAACCCAACGCAGCCCACGCAGGAGCACAACGAAGGCGGTTACAAACCAGGCTACGTCCAAGCAAATCGACCTGCAAATAAACTAGGGTTTGGACAGTGCAAGACTCAAAGCCCGCAGGCGAGAAGAACTGAAGCGTTTTGGGAGGCAAGTCAACTTATATGGCCAATGCATGGCAAGGAACCAGCCACGTTATCCCTTAAATTTTTACCAAGAAGTGGGTCGAGCCCTAATGTTACGTATCCTTGTGATTGCCAACAAAATCATTTCGGGAATGTTCCATATTATCACTGTTGACAACATAATCATAATGTGGAAGGCGTTATATCATTACCCTTCGACCTTGACCTGCATAAGGTCAAACATCCCAATGTTAATAATCTTATATGAAAACAATATTACATTGAAATATGTTTAAACCATATCTTATGATATATTAACCATCGTGTAGTATATTATTACATTCAACAAAGCATTATAACCTTAGAGTAAGGGCTTTGTAAAGTTAAAACCATTAATTTTGATCCTCATAATAAAACTACGAACTACAAAGATGATTTGTTTTTATTAAGTTTAGTTCAGTAATTGGTGAGTAGAAGTTACTTTGGGAGGCCTCATTTGAGGCTAGTTTATTTGATTAGGGTATAATCAATGAACTTAAATTACAAGTCTAATGAAAACTAATGGTAGAATTATAGACGCATAAATTAAACAGTATATACATTATGACCAATAACCATAACATAATATCGTTAACAAGGAGTCTAGCCCATGTTTTTACTTGTCAAGTATTATTATTTATGAGTTATTTTCTCCATGAATGACCATGTGAGACATGGGAAATAGTTCGTATCATGAATTATATCTTTATAAATGTCCTTGACCGTAATTATTCTAGAACTCTGTTGAATTACATGAATGGAACTGGTGATAATAATCATTCAAATAAAGGGGCGACATTTAAAACTGTAATGGCCTCTCGTCAACCTTTGAATTTCGCTAATGAACTTCACTAGTAATTTCAATAAATTTTATTGGCAGTGATGGAAAAGAAAATATATATAAACTGCTATCATTATCTCTGAATATCTTTTTAACTGAAGAGTTCATATATATATCGGGAAATGACAATTCTTATCTCTAGTGTCTTTAAACCTTTCTCATCATATTTTGCTTTATATCAAAAATGAATAAAGGAGGCTATACCTGTAGAAGCTGAATAGTCCGTTTAACATGCATTTAGTTCTCTACTGAAAGCACTTGAAATAGCATATGATTTATTTTACTCTAGAATGATCTGTTTGCAGCAATCCCAAAAACTTTACCTGTCAATCTGTAAGATAAAGGAAAACTGTGTGCGTTAGCTTTATAGCTAAGTAAGCCCAGTCTAACGTAGTTTATCCACATGCTGTTGCAAACAGAGAACATTTTAGAAAACTGAAGAAAGATAAACTCAACTAACATTCCAACCAAGTAATGATCTTACAGTTACAAAGTAAATAGCATTAACTAAACAGTATTTAACGATTGTGTAACATACAATTATGTTATTTAAAAGTTTTTAAATTTCCTGAAATTTTGGGGTTTTGACACTCGTTCACATTTATAACACTTTGTACCACATGATATAGACATGATTCTAAATAGCCTGTTCCTGTGGGAAGCTGAAAAGTTCCTCCTTGTGTAATCTTTATTAACTTATTTCTTATATTGAACATCAACCAAGATGGGAAGGCTATAGAGTGGAGAATCATGTGCCGAAGAATCAACATCAGTCTTGAAATTAGTAAAGACCAGCAAACCAATTGTGTGCTGTTAAGTTCCACTGGAGGACAACTTACATTGCTGAGGGTAGAAAAAATATTCTCTGCCATTTTGATTTTTTCAAATGCATTTGAAGAATGAAAAGCCATGAGAAGAACTTCCAAACTAAATAGGGATGGAAGACTTGCACAAACTTCTTGGATATTTAAGCACCCTGAATATGTAGCTTTCACTTTCTCAACAATACAACCAGCGTAGCCTTTGCAAATTTTGAGTCTTAAGGAGTCATCTCCCAAACTGGACCCTGTGGATGTCCTTATAATAAGAATGTGAGCTACAAGAACAAGAACATCATCAGTATAAGCAAACCTCCCATCCTCTACCTTCAGAACTTGATTTACTAGGTGTTCTTCAAGTTCGATGGATAAGGCACGCCTCATAACAAGTTCATGTAACAGGTTAAAGCATGCTTTGTGAAAATGTTCAAGGAAGTGTTTTTCATAGGACATATCTGAAACACCAGCCCCCTCCATTCTTTCATCAACTAAAAGCTGTGGCTGTAGCATTAGTAAAAGAGCACAGACATGTTCTTCATTAAGTTGGTGACAGGATTCTTTGTAAATAGAAGAATGCCAATCTGGAGAAAAAATGCACTCTTTAATAAAACTAAGCACTTCAACAGCTCCTTGTAAAGGAATATTACTGGAGTCAGAAACACTGTCATTTGCAGAGCAGGGCTGTTCATGTCCATCAGAGATGACTACTTTCCTGCTAGCCTCTGAAAACAGATCTCCAAAGAGAGCATCATCTTCATTCCCGCTTGGAGATTCTGCATCATTTACTCCCAGCCCATCCTTGCTAGCAGTTGGCCATGACTTTTCCCCCCTGGGCCTTGTTTTTAAACTTTTCACAACACCTGCCAATGCCACAAAGAGTTCTCCAAGTAAAGTGGCTTGATCTGGTTTTTCTCCCTTCAATAACTTTTCTAAGAAGGACTTGTTCAAATCTGGTATTTAAGCAAGGTCTGAGCATAGCTCGTTGCCCTTAAAAACGTGCAAGTGTGTGTGATTTTGAAGAAAATGTGATTTTGAAGAAAGACAAATTGAAACATTACAAGTTTGCAACACCATTTGGAGGGAAAGTGCATGAATGTCAATTCTTGCCTGTTGCTCGTAAAGAACTGAATTTCTTAGCAGCTGTGAAGATGTCTCCTCCATTGTGACTACCTTGTGTTCATTTACCATTTGTTTCTCAACTAACTGGAAAATAACATCAGTGCAGTTCGCTTTTAAAAGAGACAAGAAACTTCCGAGCGATTTCGAAACAAATTTCTTCATAGTTTTCTTAGAAGCATGGCATGACCAAACATCCACGTTATGGCATACAAGCTGCCAAATCGCTGGGACTAGGGAATGTTCATTCAGCATCCCAACAACTGAATTCCATGCCGATGGCCTAGTGTTGTCAATCTCAACAGTGCAGGTTTTATGTTCAACCTTTTCTACAATGGAAAATGCATACTTCAAAATAAAATCAGTTAGAGCCAATGCCTCTTGCTTTGAGATTTGAAGCAATTTCCCTAACCTCTTTCTTTCCTTACATCGAATAGGCAGATCATCACCACCCTCTGCCATTGCATCCTTCAATCTAAGAGCTCTATCATGTAAAAATACCAAAGCATTCAGTTGCCTATTCAGGTCAACAAGTCTCTGTAAAGCTATATTATGCAGCACATACAAAAGAGCAGAGGTTCTTTCAAACCCACCCTGTTCTAAGCTCTGTGAAATAATTACCAACAGAGTAGGAACGGAAACAGATGGTTTACCTATCCATGAGAAATATCCTCCTATCAGGTTTCCCCCCTCTTGTATCCAATCACTGCCCGAAAATGCTGTAAATGTATCACCCACCGCAAGGATTGACTTCTTTGCTGGATTAGGAGGCATGAGAAAAATACACTGTCGATACAAGCTACGACAAGAAAGGTATAAACAAAAAATAAAAACGAGAATCCAAGAACACCCAACCAAAGATGTTAACTCCATTTTTATATTCCCGTGCTTATCCTCAGAGATCTTTCCATTTATTACAGATAAAATGCATTCCCACAAGCTTTCTGCATGGTCTGTGGCCTTGTCGAGTAAAATATCCAAGCATGGACTGACACAGATTACCATATCTTTTAAAGCATTTCCAACTGGATAAAGCAGAAAAAAGGCTTGCCTACATGAAAGATCTATTTTTTCTGAGTACAACAGTATATGCAGGTCTCAATGACTTTTGACCTTCTTATTCCTTCTGTTCTAGTGATGCGAAACACATGTCTCTCACACACGTCAATCTAGTAACTATATTATAGTTTCTTTTTTGTAGAATATTATTTCCTAACATTTGACCATTATTCCAATATTGTATAGCAAGATCACAGATTGCATTTTGGAGGCGAGTGACATGGTCTCTTCAATTTAAAGATGGAGAAACTAGTTATGATTCGTGAGCATTTATGTAAATGGTGATATGATTATATAATATACATCAATTTCCCATTGCAGCAAGTTCCACTTCATATTTGGAGGACATGTTGTTAGTTTCTCTGATAAAACGAGAGATATATTTATGATAGTTAGATGGTGTATATACATGACACTTTCATGTAGCATTTTTATATGGTGTCTTTTGTGAGAATATTTTGGTTTGATGGAGACTTAATATAATTGAAATGTTGTTCTAACAGATGATTGCAGGCTCTAATAGAGTTTTTGATTTGGCAGGTTGCCCTAACAGATGATCGCAGTGCTCTTCAGGCCAAATTGCATGAAAATGAAGCAGAACTTTCCCGTTCACGTACAACGCAGGATCGCCTTTCACAGGTGCTGATATATTTGCTTTTATGTATGTATGATGGCAATCATGTAATTCTGGTCTTAATGGTACAGCCTACATTGTCTGAAATTAATGCATATTTTGAACAGGATAAGGAACTCACTGAAAAGCACAACACCTGGTTAAATGAGGAGTTAACATCTAAAGTGGATACCATTCTACAGCAGCGTCAAGCTAGTGCGGAAGTAGAAGCAGATCTTTCTGCTAGACTTGCAGATGTAAGCTTTATTCACAGATGTGTCTAAAACTAGAGAGACATTGGAAGTTTGTCTAATGTATGTTTGATGTTTACAGGCTGAAAATAAAGGGACTGAATCTCTGGTAGCACTACAGAGGAGTAAAGAAAAATTCAAGGAGCTGGAAGAAAAGCTGGCATCCACAAGAGAGGTAACATAGTTATTGCGGTTTTTCTCGTTGATTGATCTATTTTCTAAGGGTTGGTATTGAGAGTATTTATTTTTGTTAGGGTTGCTATTGTTCTTATTTGTTGTTTGTATTATCATTAAAGGAACTTCAATTCACTAAAGAAGATGCTGCAGTCAAGGAGGGGCATCTTTCAGCTGAAGTTGCAACAATAAGTTTGAGGTTGAAGATTTTTGGAACTCAGTACTGTCGTTTATGATGTTTGATTGTATTTGCAAATGATAAAATATTTTAACATGTTATGAGTAAATCTGTTTTAACTTTTAAGTAAGAAGAATAATCTTAAAAGTCATTTTTTTATCATAATATGAATGTAAATATTTCCTTTCAACGCCCTATTTTACTTATGAAGGAATGTTTAAACTTTAAAGGATTTATAACTATTTAACCTTTGTGTAAATACTAAATAAATATCTGAATCTACTAAATTATGCAGTATGCACATACACAATACTAAGTTGGAGGGATAGAGAAAGACTCTTGAATGTATTAATTATTATAAAAATAAGATACAAATATCGTTTCACAAGAGACAATCACACATACAACCAACTAGCATTAGTTTAAGACAGAACTGAATCCTAATTAAGACACTCATACTAAGACATCCGAGAGGCAGTATGGTCACTATGGGTTATGAACACTAGTAAAGCTGCTGAAGAGGAGGGGTTTCAAGCAGAGTTTTCAAGCATGGTCTCCATACGCTGGATGGACACCTTGCAGACCTGTTTAACCATGTTGTTCGTAGTGGTTTCCCAGAATTGGTTACACCACACCATTGGTTACACCACGCCATTCACCTGATCCACAAATTGGGCCCTGGTGCAGATATGAACAACAAGGTGGGTCATGCATTCTCTAAGCTCTAATACTTCATTGCATAATTCATACCTTAGCTACAATGTTTTAAGTTGCCCCTTTATGGTTCCCTTAGACTCATTGGTTCCATTCTGAAGGAGCTGTTTACCCCAGTTTCTGGTAGATGGATATGCGGTATGCCCTTTTGTGGATATGGGGTCTGGACCATTTTTCATCAGATAGATGATAGATTGGAAAATTCATGAATTTTTTTTGTTGTGAACAATGCTCCATATAATACACATATAATCCACTGTCAAACATGGTCAACAACTTAATTCCCAGGGCTTTATGCATGCTAGGGTTTAAACATGGGTCATCATTATGGGACACCCTTTGTCAACCACTAAATTCATAATTTCATTTTTCATGTTGAGTGCTTAGAAGAGCATACAGGTGCATGATGCCAGAAAAAACACATAGCATAGTAGATGGCAAAAAGGTTGGTAAAATCTATGGGAGACTGCAAATTGGAAGAAAATGGAGCTGGCTCTGCCTATTTGACTGTTTCTTGATATAGTTTCTCATCGAATTTTGTGACCCCACCTTCAAGAGGTATTTTTCTTTTAATGATTCATTCCTTTCTATAATAGAGCTAAGCTTCCATCTCAAGGATTGTTAAGTGCTATTGGTCTCAGTTGTGGTCATATGGAAGTTACATGTGCCCATGAGATGACGAGACCCCTAGGCATTACACCAGATATTTAGTCTCCATTGGCTTGAAGGGGTGTGAAATTATTTTTATACCAATGGAGATGTAGATCTTGATTTTGGATCCTTTTGACTTGCATGTTAATAGGATATGGATAAAAAGACCTTAACTTTAAAAGGCATTTCCTTTATATCTCAATGTCTGTGTGCCTGGATCAGATTAAAAAGGGATTTAATTTGATCTCTCACATTCACTGGGCATGACTTGTACAAATTGTGATGTTGGCAATGCCTAATTCTATATGACAATGACTCATTGTAACTTCTAAATAATTTTAACGGTGGCATGGTTAAGAATGATGGTATAATGGATGTAAGAAAAACTATCTTATGATTAGATTGTTAAAGTTATAGATTAAGAAATGGACTTTATCCCATGTTCCACACTGTTTCAGGGTTGGGGTGCTGTGTTATGGGAATGGCTGTAGGGACTCCCCAAATCTCAAGGGGTGACACCCTTGAAAATATTAAAAGAATGGAATGAATAACATTTAATGTGCAATTAGAAACTCATGTACTCATGTTTCAGATTCATTGAAACTTCTAGGAATCAGCATCATTCTTTGGATGCATGCTACTTGTTCCAATATATTTTTCTTTTAATATTTCAATCACTTAATGTGACCGTGTTTGGGATGTTTTTATATATGCTGGAGGAGGACTGCAGATGTCGTTTGAGGGGCATCTGTAGGTCGTTCAATGCCAAGGGATGTGTAGGCATCCCTGCAGTCCCCTAATTGTTGGGAAAGATATAAAAATATGGGAATGGAGTTTCTTGCATTCAGGGCTGCTGAGGGATGTAATGGTAATGCATGCCTGTCACTCTTTGACAAGAAACATGGGACTTGTCTCCCACCCTGGACATGTCCCTATGAAAGACTTATTTTATCTTAAAATTTGGAACACCACAAATAAGAATAGGAAAAACATGCACATAAGACAATAACTTCCACCTTAGTTGGTCGAAAAGACCAAAAATAGGGAATGGCAAGGCCACATAAAGGATGCTTACAATGAGAAGTGCTCATGGGGGGAACATAAAAGGTAAACTCAGAATCTAATGCAATTTTCTTTTTGTTCCAAGAATCTAATGTAATTAACAGTATGAGGTCAAACATTTGAATTTATACCAATGGGGAAATTGGACAAACTATGGTCATAAGAAATTATGTTGTGGTTGATGAAGGAGAATGATAAATAGGGAAAGGTAGATGGGCTTCCATGACTGGCATACAAGACCCTTCTTACGTAAAACAGGGAAATTGGATTCAAGAGTAGTGGAAAAATGATTAATATTGAAAATATTTCTGATTTGTCACTTGATAAATTCAAAAAGTACTGTTACTCAATAGCATTTTACTATATTAAATTAAAGGACATTTCCTTCAAAGGACATTGAATTAAAATCCATTACCGGAATCTTTCTTCATCACTAGACATTCTTGAATCTCACCATTCATCCTCTACTGTATTTAATTTTGTGAGAATTTACGACATGAAAGAATTGGATATTGTGTGAATAATGCTATCTGCATTAGGTTTTAAATAAATATGAGGAGGATTGCTAGAACATTGCTTTGGAATGTAAATGCGATGATCTATGTCAATGGATAGTCATTCAATAATTCCGGGTTGTAGCATTCAAGTAGACAGAGATGCCATTCAGTTCCTACTTTGTTTGTCCCAGTATTTCAAGCTGTTATTTATTTGCTGAGGGAATTAGATTTTAGAGGCCGTCTTGTAGTTCTAAAGTTGCTTCTTGGAGACACAAGATGAGGAGGATTGCTAGAAATTTGCTTTTGGAATGCAAATGTGATAATCTATTACAATGGCTAGCGATTCAATAATTTTGGGTTGTAGCATTCAAGTAGGCATAGATGCCATTCAATTACTACTTTGTATGTCCCAGTCTTTCAAGCTGTTGCTTACTTGCCGAGGGAATTAGATTTTAGAGGCCCTCTTGCAGTTCTAAAGTTGCTTATTGGAGAGACATTGTTGAATAATTATTTTGCTATAGATATTGCCCTTGTTTTTAATGTCGATTCAAGGTAGTCACTATGTTGCTTTTGTGTTTTGATTCATGGAGCTCATATTGCTTATATGAACTAATCATGTCTTGCAATATACAAGTTTATGAACATACATTCAAGAGCGTTCACTAATTGTGATACTTTCTTTTCCTTTAATGAAGGGGGTATTTTACTTCTTGAGGTTGATAGGATGTTGAGGGTTGGAGGCTACTTTGTTTGGGCAGCGCAACTAGTTTACAAACTTGAGGAGAAGCTACAAGAAACTTGGAAAGGTACTGTAAGTGGAGAAGAAGAAGATTGATTTTTTTTTAAAAATTTAGATTTGGCAGAATATTTGATACTTACTATGGATTTCCATTTGGCACAAAAGATAGGTTTTAATTCAAAAGTTTCTTGAGAATGTATCTCTTTTCCTTTTTGTTTGGTTGGATAACTGAGATTTTATGATATGAAATTTTCCTTGGATACCAGTAATGTGCTGATTCTTAAGATACACTATCTAATTAATAGTCATGTGGGTAATCTTCCAACATCTCAGTTGAAATTTTTTCTTCCATCCCACTTCTTTGCCTTTTCATGAGAGATGTGGGGAACAAGAAATTGACATTTTGACTTTCAAACAAATATCCTTCAAAGATATGCATTAGTCTTCTGTAGAAATAAGCAACACAGTTAGAGAATTCAAATTCAGACTTTATTAACTGCTAAAATCTATATCCATGGTATGCTTCGGCTACAATAAACATCTGTTAGTTTATATGCATTCTTCTGTAATGAGTTATTCACATTACACATTTGTCAAAAATTAAAACCATTCGACTGTTAGAAAGATGAATACTTGACTGGGGTTAGTTGATGCTGCATAAGATGCATGAGGATAAGTGCACGAATATAAGCACATCAAGATTACCTATATATTTTTAGCCTGAAGGTAGTATAGCATCTCATAAAGACAATATCAATTATGTGTAATGATAGGCTATAGCCTACAGGTTTAATTTAGACAAGGACAAGATGTTAAGGATAATAATAATTATCTATACATACTGATGTAGTTAGATTAAGTGTCCTATTTAATGGGGTTGAGATGTAATCTTTTGGATTAGAACAGAGATGTAAGGAAGCATTGAAGGCTGTAGTATTAAAATAAGAGAACAGAGTGTGTTGGTAGTTACTGGTAAAAGGGTTTTTACTTTTTTTTATTCATTTTAAAAAATATGGATACAGAATGTTTTAATTCCAGATAGGATTAGATTTAAACCTTGTTGGCTCCTAGAAGATGGTTTTGCATTTGATATAGTTGTTGCTAGTGGTTGCTGCTGGAATTCAAAGTTGCTCGATCATTAGTGTATTGGTGATGGAACTACTTATGGATCTATAGGATCCCATTTTGTATAAAAATACTACTGTTAGATTTCATCTTTGAAATAAATTCTATCTTCATTGAAGCCCATAATGGGTTGAAAACATATCACAACTTTTGTAACAAAATCACGAGAACTGTTATTCACTACGTTATGCCAAAATCAATCACCCATATCTCTGAGGGTCATTTCAACGTGGTAAAGAAATTTGAGAATCCATACTTTTCTGGAACTTTGGATAGAGATATGTTGAGAATTCTGTTCAATTTGATAAATGCCAACTTAGAATTCATCTTTCCCCTATTGATTAAAGCATGGTGCAAGGCACTTTCAGCAATTTGACATTACACATTGCGATTTTGTGTATATATAGATATTTTTGTCCTATAGAGTGGTCTAAATTACTAACTATTTTCACCTGAATTAAAATTTATAGTAAAAAAAGTATATCTTTAAAGCAAATCATCGCCAACTTTTGGATTTTTGCAATAGCTGCAATTTGCACCTGTAAGCCTTTTTTATAAACCCTTGGTTTAGTTGGGAGGGCCATGTACAGAATGAACTAGGAAAAGAGGATGGTATTTAAGGAAACCCCCACATCCCAGATTGCTTACATTTGCCTTGTTTGAATGGGTATGTAGGGGGAGGCTATTTTGATGAAAAGAATAATTGATACACATCTTCACACTTATGCCCATCCTCCCTCTATATCATTGGACTGAGTACCTAAATGGCGTTGGAGGGTTTGTGTGGGGAGAGTATGGTGGGGTTCAACTTAGGTCCTCAAGGGGCAATCCCGAAGACGATGATCTAGGGTTTGGTAGAGGAAACAAGTGTTGGCAAGGTTAATGTCTAGAATTTCCCACTATCTTTGAAGTCTGCTATTTGGTTCTTTAAAGTTGAATCGTCAGAGAAAGGATTGCAATTTTTTGGAGTACTTTCGGTCTTTGTTTTATTCTTCATAGATCTCTTTGGCCGTAGATGTGAAATAGACATGGACTTGTCTGAAGAGCTTACAGGTTTAGTACCCTTGGGCCCTCCTCATCTTAAGGACCTTGCTAATTTTATTGTTTTCTATTATTTTGGACTATAGTAACATGGAAAATTCATTGGTAACTAGGGACACGCTTCGAGTCATGAAATATCTCTAAAACCATTATCTGACTCAAACCTCTTCTCGAAATTCCAAATAATAACTGAAGAGGCTTAAAATTGTGAAATTTCTTTGTCTGCGCAAATTGAGTCACAATACATTTGCAAAGTTCTCTTGAGGGAGAAGTATAATTGAAACCTGATATTTTTGACATAGCTTGTCTTACACAGGAAAACCTTGCAGCTTTGCTAATCTAGCCTAGCAATGCATAGTCCTGCAATTGAATGGAGATATTGATTAGAACATTGGATTTTTGTTGTGCCAATGGTTGGTTAGAGTATAGAAGAGATTTGAATTCCAGAATTTTTTCTTCTTATCTTGGGATCCCATCTGACAATTTTGTTTGTGGACCATGAAGAAGCACAAGTGTATCCCATTATAAGATCTTGCTGCAGAATTCAAATCCCGCACTCAGGTTCTTATATATTTATAACTTTATCTATTATACATTTATATGGACATGCACATGAATGGATAGAGGCACTTTTTCAAAGTTAGTGATGTGTTTTGTATTTCTTGCTCTCATGAGCTAGTTGGGATTCATGCATAAATGTTATTAGCCATGGAATTTTTTGTTTGTACTAAAATTTCAGATGTCTTATAAGTGAAGTATATCTTACGATATTTAAATAGAATTAGTTTTCTACAGAATTGGAGACATGTATTCCATCTTAGTTTGTTGTGGCATTCCTTACCTTACAAGCATTTGAATTTACTATCACTCTCTAAATTCAGAAACTGCATTTTGAGAGGCATGGGATTCAATAGAGATTTTAATTTTGTGACGGGAATGACTTTGTTTTGTTTTAGTTATGATTGTGGATAATGTTGTATAATCCATAATGATTGGGGTGGTGGTACAGGAGTGGTTTTCAGTGGTTTTGAAAAGCATGTTTGGGCAAGATGTAAGGTTGCTCTTCAGCTCCTTCATCCTAATTGGGGAGAGAAAGGGTTTGACTATGGAGGTTGGTTTACATTGTCCAATTTCAGGAAGGGGATGAATAGGGTTCAATTTAGGTGCGGTTGGACAAGGTGTATAGTCCTTGGGAGGACATCTCTTTTTTGGATCCTGGAAGCCTGTTGATGTGCTAATTGAGGCTATTGGATTGTGTTAACACTTGAAACTGTGAGGTTCTAAGGTAACTAGAAATAGTGCATTGTCACCTTGCACTATTTCTCTGGACTTTGGGTTAGTACTTGCAAACCATAGTGGAGAATCCTTTTGTGACTTTAGGGGTCAACTAAAAATCAGTAACAATTAAATTGAAATACAAGCTTGCTGCCCTGATTACTTCTGTAAATAAATGTAAAAAAACAGCAAGCAAAACATGACCTAATAACTGAAAAACTTAATGGAAAATGATCCAAAACTTGATCCAAGTGTTGGGCACTCAACCCAACGTAATTCTAAACTAACAAAAGCTAAAGATTCTCTCTATTTCTGCAATTAAGATCAAAACTCAACAAAATTAAACAATTATGTTTATCTCCAAGTATTATTTTTGTTTGCGTAATCCTTTATGAGCATTTGTGATTCTCTAGGATATTAGCATGATTCTCTGCCAGCACGTTCACATATATGTGAATCATTTTTGACCTTGACATGCTTTGCATCATGTTTGTATGTAGCTATCTCCATTGGTATGATTTGTTCTGAACTGAGATTTTAAACTTTTGTGTATATAATTGATATCTTCCTGTTATCATATCTTAGAGCATCCATTTCATCGCACTAGTTTCAACTTGCAAATTAATCAACCATTTCAAATAACCTGTATTTTTATTTTTATGTCATGGGAGGACACAACTGAAGGCCAAAGGTATCTCCTACATGGTCCTTTCATAAAGATTCCAACCTTGGCATTCTCATGAAAACATATATGTGGCTCTGGAAAAGATGTAGACTATTGTATCTATTTTGCACTTCAAAGAATTTGTTCATGGTCATTATTGAGGTGAGATTGATTCCTGATTTCTGACCATTCAGGAGTGTATCAGGAAATTGGAGGAATAGAAATATATATGTCTCTGACCGTTAATCCTAAGGCTTTCAGGTCCCTTGCGACTGAATTCAAAAAGAATATGGCATGGGAGCTGGAAGTTGCTATTTATTAGGTGAAACAGAAACCCTGCCAATGAAGTGAAAAGATTGTTAAATGATTGTTTTCAGCAGTCAAAAAATCCTTAATACTTGTTGACAGTTTCAAAGTTTTACTGTTTAGAAGGAAGTCATAGATTATTCATTTCATGTTTTCAAGAGTGACAATTTATGGATATATATTTTTGCAAACATGAAGCAAACACAGGTTAACATTCTGAATGTCAGTGACATAGGAGATACCTTGGTCCTTACAAATTGGATGGGCCATATTGCCAGTTGACTCTAGTAATTATATGACAAATAGTACTGCTGAGGTTAAATAACTGAAATCTTTCCTTTTTCAATTAAATGTTTGAGGAATGAGGACGACTGAATAGTACTCTACGATTATTCATGTATATCGAAAAGTATAGTTATATGAATTAATTAAATATGTTGTCATTTATCTTGTTTTTGCCAACCTTTTTCCATTTGTTCAACTGCTATCGATTTTCATCTCTACATAGAATTATCTCCCTTTTAAGTGGGCATGAGGTTCACCTTCGTGATGCCTTCGAAACTTACCATTTGTTAAGATGGAAGATTTTTCCGCCTTCAAAAAGTTATAGTAGTTCTTTTTGTAAATAATCCAAAATATATTGTGGCTAGTTGTTTGCTATGGTTTTACTTGAGTTGTAACTGAGTTTCATGCTTAACCATGAGATAAATCAAGAACAGTGGACACAAACATGTAGTTTCAATCTATAAAATTTGCATAAATAGGGCAATTTATAGATGATCTATGCATATCTAAAATCAAGATCTGATTGAAAGTAAAATTTAAATGAAAACATTCAACTTGTAAATAAGAGACAAATTGATAAAACATAGCTAGAATTATTCAGTTACCTCCATATATAATTGATGTTTTTCAAGAATGGTGACTAGCAATTAAATATTTGTTGATGGTAATCTGTATACGAGCTTGGTAGTTGATGCTAGAAAAGAAAAAAGCATTCTAGTTTGGTGACCCCAAGTGACTATCTTAATAAAACCTACATCAAGGATGGGTATTATAGTTTATTGGGTTGTACTACATTTTTGGATGGTTGTGACATTATTGTAATTCACTAGTGAGCTTGGCTGGTTATACAATGACAACGTGAGGTGTCAATATGTTGAGTTATATAGTAATGATTCCTGCTATCTCTACTAAAAGCTAGAAATACATCTTGATCGTAACTCATTTATGATTATTTCTCAGTGTTTCCAGGTATTTCATGTAGTTACTAATGGTCATTTTAAATTCAACCAATACAAATGGAGTTGGAAATCACAAAGATGTGCTCCACAAACAGGAACATGTCATTTGTTATTTTCTATCAAGCGATTTTAATATATCCTAGCAGGGACTCAGCTCATGTCACATGAATTTGGTAGGATCCTGTATTTCATATGATCACTGGAAGATATGATTCTGTATTTCTATTGTTCCTATGATCATCCTTGAGTGTAGATTTAATTTCAAATTTAAACTTAGTTCCAAGTGTAGATTCAAAGGAAACCTGTTTTGATTTGGTTCCCAAGTTGGACGAGCATCAAATTCATTGTCTAGAACACAAGTTATTGTGCAA
>LPNX010928003.1:146097-156496 GCA_001517045.1 Pseudotsuga menziesii
GTCAGTGTACCACCCGAAGAAAATTTCAAGAAAGGATCGATTTCCCTACACAGGTATTTGGAAGAAAGAGTGATGTCTGTCAGTGCTATAGTTTTTCTGTTTTTTCTTTTCATTTTTTGACTCTGATAGTTAACTTGTCTTCTTCGGATCTTCCTTTCCTTTAATTTTTTTACCTAGTTAAGGACAAACTCCTCTTGATTGGTAGAGGTATTTTAAAGAAACATTTCATATAAGTGGCTATTTGATGCAACATGAAACTTTGACTAAATTTATCATTGACTTTAGTACGTAACTAATATTCAACTGGTACAACCCAGAAAGCTGGGTGAGACTCCCAGCTTGAAAAGAAAGGCTTGGAAAAATCGAAATTAAGATTTAGAATTATTGCCAATGATAGCAAGACAGTCACCAATAAGTGACAACTAAACATTATATTGAGAAGTATGACAAGAAGGTGATACGTGGCATATATTGAAGGGTTACACAATGGGAGAATGAAGGGTCTCGAGGGTGTAAATAATCAAGCATCTATCAAAATACAAAAGCCATTCATAAATCTAAAATCCATGACTAAGAATAAATGGATCCCAAATACCTTTCTGAAATCATGATCTGGCAAGTTATCAACCAACTTTGCTCCAGCAGAAAAGAAACCCCTCCCTAAAGGGCTATATGGCACAATTCCAATACTGAGCTCCCTGTAATGAAAGTTTCAATTTGAAATTTGAAATCAATACTATTAGGAAAGTGGCCACATGGTAAATATGAACTCCAATACCTCTACCTACAAGTTGGAATAATCTCATCCTCTACATCCCTAGTCGACAAGGACCACTCTAATTGAACTGTTGTTATAGGATGAACAGCATGAGCTCTTTGAATTGTTGATGCAGAAGCCTCAGAAAGTCCAATGTATTTTATTTTCCCTTCACCAACTAACTTCTTCATTTATCCAATCTGTAATAGATACAGAAACAAGACATGGCTAGTATAATTGTTCATAATAGTTTTGGTTACATCAGGAAGGCCAAAGAGGTCCAATAGATTGCAGTCAAGCCTCTTCCCTTAGCCAAAAGCAGCAAACAAATGAGTGAAATAAGCTCCAAATAAGAGGACTGGAAGAGCAAATTTCTATTTAGAGCTTTACACACCAATTTCATCTACAGGAAAAGAAGAACAACAGATGCCTATATAGATCACGAGCTCTTCCTCCCATAACCCAAAAGATCAAATTACTTGGCCTTTAAAGTTTAGGGGAGATTTCTTGCTTGCTTGAGCTTCCCTTTCGAATGAATGATCTTCTCCTTTTAAAGATCTTCTTCAAACCCAAAGGTGATTAGGTCAAGGCAAAGGAAACAATAAATTTGTCTATATCCTTTCTCTCCACAAAAATTAGTTAGAATGTTCCTTGGGATTCTCTCCAAGCGCATTGCTCCTCCTGATTAGGTCAACCAAATAAATGTAGATATGAAAATAATGTTCATTAGTGAGACAATGTCACATCCATATAAACATCAACTCATGTACCATGCAACCTTAAGCACAAAGAGAATGGTAAGACAGTTGTCAAAAAGTAAATGAACAGTCAGCAGACCTCTTTTGAAGAAGTCATAACAGATTTGGTTACATCAAGAAGGATAAAGAGGTCCACTAGATTGCAGTCAAGCCTCTTCTCTTAGCTAAAAGAAGCGCACAAATGAGTGAAATCTGCTCTGAATAAGAGGACTACAACAGAATTTCTATTTAGATCTTTACACACCAATTTGATCTACAGGAAAGGTAGAATAATAGATGCATATACAGGTTACGAACTCTTCCTCCCATCACCTGAAAGATCAAATTACTTGGACCCTAACCCCATGGAAGGCTATAAAGTGGAATAAGGTGTTAAATCAACTTTAAATTCTCCTCCTTACTAGAAATTCGCCCAAGAAGGTTTTCTCGCCCTGTTACATGCACAAAATGGTGACTTGGGTCCTCATATAATGCCCCAATGCAGAGTGCTACATTAGAAAATGTTTCTATATATTGTTTCATGGTAAGGAGATTTTGGATTCACTTCGGAATCCCTCAATCTGAGTGCTCCTTAATAGGAGTCTATGCCATGTCTTGGGTCATCTGCAGTAGATCCAGGTCCCTAAATATGTCATACAAGAAGGTACTCCAATAAGCATATTAGTTTTCAACTTTTCATCTTGGTGTATGTGCATCATGTGAGGTCCATAGTGGCAGTCTCTTCCACACACAAGACCTTTGGTAGCACCAAGTGTCATAGCTTCACCCTCAATACTCAACAATAGTTCCTTCAAGTTCATTTGATCCACCATCAAGCCAATGGTTAGTCCTTTACTGTTCTGGTCAGGGCATGAGATATGAATGCTAGTATGCCCGGGCTCAAATCAAACAACCAAATTTTCCCTCCAGGTCACTGCTGATCACCCATAGCTACAACCGTTCTTCTATTTCTTGCAATATTTCACATCTCCATGTACTGCTTGCAGATGTTAAGATCCATTTTATGGTAGAAAAAATTCCCATGACTATTCTGCAGCATGTTAATTGAAGTTTGAACCATGCATTTTCAGGTGGCAACACTACCCATATTTGTATAAAGTGTAAAGTATCATTTGCTATTTTTCTCAGAACTGCTTGTGGATAGGCATGGTAGTATTCAAGAATTATTTGAAACAGAGAGCAATGGAAAGGTTACATAAGTGGCAATAGCGTCCAGTTTATTTGTCAAAATTACACATACATTTGCACATTAGTTAAACTTGGGTATTTTTCTTGCTGCTTAAGTGTTAATAATGAATATTCAAATACCAATATCTCTGAAGAAATGGAAAGCCGTGGTTTTTCTCAGCTAGGTCATTACATAAATTATACTTCTATTTAGAAAAAGGTGTATGTTGAAGAGCATTAATTTCACACGGCTATATTTTGTATTTGAATTATTATTATCCTTTCACTCTATTTTGATTCATTTGGTTTTCAGGAACACAGATGCTCCCCCTGTTTTGCAATTTGCATTTCAATATACAGTCAGTGTACCACCCAAAGAAAATTTCAAGAAAGGATCGATTTCCCTACACAGGTATTTGGAAGAAAGAGTGATGTCTCTCAGTGCTATAGTTTTTCTGTTTTTTCTTTTAATTTTTGGACTCTGATAGTTAACTTGTCTTCTTCGGATCTTCCTTTCCTTTAATTTTTTGGCCTAGTTAAGGACAAAATCCTCTTGATTGGTAGAGGTATTTTAAAGAAACATTTCATATAAGTGGTTGTTTGATGCAACAGGAAACTTCGACTGAATTTATCATTGACTTTAGTAAGTAACTAATATTCAACTAGTACAACCCAGAAAGCTGGGCGAGAATCCCAGCTTGAAAAGAAAGGCCTGGAGAAATTGAAATTAACCTTTAGAATTATTGCCAATGATAGCAAGAAAGTCACCAATAAGTGACAACTAAACATTATATTGAGAAGTATGACAAGAAGGTGATACATGGCATATATTGAAGGGTTACACAATGGGAGAATGAAGGGTCTTGAGGGTGTAAATAATCAAGCATCTATCAAAATACAAAAAATATTCATAAATCTAAAATCCATGAGTAAGAATAAATGGATCCCAAATACCTTTCTGAAATCATGATTTGGCAAGTTATCAACCAACTTTGCACAAGCAGAGAAGAAACCCCTCCGTAAAGGTCTATATGGGACAATTCCAATACCGAGCTCCTTGTAATGAAAGTTTCAATTTGAAATTTGAAATTAAGACTATTAGGAAAGTGGCTACATGGTAAATATGAACTCCAATACGTCTACCTACAAGTTGGAATAATCTCATCCTCTACATCCCTATTCCACAAGGACCACTCTAATTGAATTGTTGTTATAGGATGAACGGCATGAGCTCTTCGAATTGTTGATGCATAAGCCTCAGAAAGTCCAATGTATTTTATTTTCCCTTCATCAACTAACTTATTCATTTCTCCAATATGTAATAGATACACAAACAAGACATGGCTAGTTCAGTATGTAAAATTGGAAATTAAAAGAGTACAACCCAGGAAGAAATACATCAATGAAAATATGAAAGTGACCATCAATGTGAAACTTTCTGTAGTAAAAAAGAATAAACATCCATATCTGATCATGGTTCATATTTCCAATTTTGTAGTTGGTGTAAGAAGGGCAAGCAGAATATAGTTGTCAACAACTATCAAAATAATCCTCGAGACCCTTTAATATATGACACCAACTCATGTACCGTGCAACCATAAACACAGACAATGGTAAGACAGTTGTCAAAAAGTAAATGAATAGTTAGCAGACTTGTTCATAACAGTTTTGGTTACATCAGGAAGGCCAAAGAGTTCCAATAGATTGCAGTCAAGCCTCTTCCCTTAGCCAAAAGCAGCAAACAAATGAGTGAAATAAGCTCCAAATAAGAGGACTGGAAGAGCAAATTTCTATTTAGAGATTTACACACCAATTTCATCTACAGGAAAATAAGAATAACAGATTCCTATATAGGTCATGAGCTCTTCCTCCCATAACCTGAAAGATCAAATTACTTGGCCTTTAAATTTTAGGGGAGATTTCTCCCGTGCTTGAGATTCCCTTTCGAATGAATGATCTTCTCCTTTTAAAGATATTCTTCAAACCCAAAGGTGATTAGGTCAAGGAAAAGGAAACAATAAATTTGTCTATCTCCTTTCCCTCCACAAAAATTAGTTAGAATGTTCCTTAGGATTCTCTCCAAGCGCATTGCTCCTCCTGATTAGGTCAACCAAATCAATGTACAGATGAAAATAATGTTCATTAGTGAGACAATGTCACATCCATATAAACATCAACTCATGTACCGTGCAACCTTAAACACAAAGAGAATGGTAAGACAGTTGTCAAAAAGTAAATGAATAGTCAGCATAATTATTCTGAAGAAGTTATAATAGATTTGGTTACATCAAGAAGGCTAAAGAGGTCCACTAGATTGCCGTCAATCCTCTTCTCTTAGCTAAAATAAGCACACAAATGAGTGAAATCTGCTCTGAATAAGAGGACTACAACAAAATTTCTATTTAGATCTTTACACACCAATTTGATCTACAAGAAATGTATAATAATAGATGCATATACAGGTTATGAACTCTTCCTCCCATCACCTAAAAGATCAAATTACTTGGACCCTAACCCCATGGAAGGCTATGAAGTGGAATAAGGTGTTAAATCAACTTTAAATTCTCCTCCTTACTAGAACTTCTCGTAAGAAGGTTTTCTCGCCCTGTTACATGCACAAAATGGTGACTTGGGTCCTCATATAATGCCCCAATGCTGAGTGCTACATTAGAAAAGGTTTCGATATCTTGTTTCATGGTAAGGAGATTTTCGGTTCACTTGGGAATCCCTCAATCTGAGTGCTCCTAAAGGGGACTCTATCCCATGTCTTGGGTCATTTGCAGCAGATCCAGGTCCCTAAATATGTCATACAAGAAGGTACTCCAATAAGTATATTAGTTTTCAACTTTTCATCTTGGTGTATGTGCATCATGTGAGGTCCATAGTGGCAGTCTCTTCCACTCACAAGACCTTTGGTAGCGCCAAGTGTCATAGCTTCACCCTCAATCCTCAACAATAGTGCCTTCAAGTTCATTTTATCCACCATCAAGTGAAGGGTTAGTCCTTTAATGTTCTGATCAGGGCATGAGATATGAATGCTAGTATGCCCGGGCTCAAATCAAACCACCAAAATTTACCTCCAGGTCACCGCTGATCACCCATAGCTACAGCCATTCTTCTATTTCCTGCAATATTTCACATCTCCATATACTGCTTGCAGATGTTAAGATCCATTTTATGGTAGAAAAAATTCCCATGATTGTTCTGCAGCATGTTAATTGAAGTTTGAACCATGCATTTTCAGGTGGCAACACTAACCATATTTGTATAAAGTGTAAAGTATCGTTTTCTATTTTTCTCAGAACTACTTGTGGATAGGCATGGTAGCATTCAAGAATTATTGGAAACAGAGAGCAACGGAAATATTACATAAGTGGCAATAGCGTCCAGTTTATTTGTCAAAATTACACATACATTTGCACATTAGTTAAACTCGGGTATTTTTCTTGCTGCTTAAGTGTCAATAATAAATATTCAAATACTAGTATCTCTGAAGAAATGGAAAGCCGTGGGTTTTCTCTGCTAGGTCATTACATAAATTATACTTCTATTTAGAAAAAAGTGCATGTTGAAGAGCATTAATTTCACACGGATGTATTTCGTATTTGAATTATTATTATCCTTTCACTCTGTTTTGATTTTTTTGGTTTTCAGGAACACAGATGCTACCCCTGTTTTGCAATTTGCATTTCAATATACAGTCATTGTACCACCCGAAGAAAATTTCAAGAAAGGATCGATTTCTCTACACAGGTATTTGGAAGAAAGAGTGATGTCTGTCAGTGCTATAGTTTTTCTATTTTTTCTTTTCATTTTTTGACTCTGATAGTTAACTTGTCTTCTTCGGATCTTCCTTTCCTTTAATTTTTTGGCCTAGTTAAGGAAAAACTCCTCTTGATTGGTAGAGGTATTTTAAAGAAACATTTCATATAAGTGGTTGTTTGATGCAACAGTAAACTTTGACTGAACTTATCATTGACTTTAGTAAGTAACTAATATTCAACTGGTACAACCCAAATAGCTGGGTGAGAATCCCAGCTTGAAAAGAAAGGCCTGGAAAAATAGAAATTAACCTTTAGAATTATTGCCAATGATAGCAAGTGAGTCACCAATAAGTGACAACTAAACATTATATTGAGAAGTATGACAAGAAGGTGATATGTGGAATATATTGAAGGGTTACACAATGGGATAATGAAGGGTCTCGAGGGTGTAAATAATCAAGCATCTATCAAATTACAAAAACCATTCATAAATCTAAAATCCATGAGTAAGAATAAATGGATCCCAAATACCTTTCTGAAATCATGATCTGGCAAGTTATCAACCAACTTTGATCCAACAGAAAAGAAACCCCTCCCTAAAGGGCTATATGGCACAATTCCAATACCGAGCTCCCTGCAATGAAAGTTTCAATTTGAAATTTGAAATTAATACTATTAGGAAAGTGGCCACATGGTAAATATGAACTCCAATACCTCTACCTACAAGTTGGAATAATCTCATCCTCTACATCCCTAGTCCACAAGGACCACTCTAATTGCACTGTTGTTATAGGATAAACGGCATGAGCTTTTCGAATGGTTGATGTAGAAGCCTCAGAAAGTCCAATGCATTTTATTTTCCCTTCATCAACTAACTTCTTCATTTCTCCAATCTGTAATAGATACACAAACAAGACATGGCTAGTTCTGTATATAAAATTGGAAATTAAAAGAGTACAACCCGGGAAGAAATACATCAATGAAAATATGAAAGTGACCATCAATGTGAAACTTTCTGTAGTAAAAAAGAATAAACATCCATATCTGATCATGGTTCATATTTCCAATTTTGTAGTTGGTGTAAGAAGGGCAAGCAAAATATAGTTGCCAACACCTATCAAAATAATACTCGAGACCCTTCAATATATGACACCAACTCATGTACCGTGCAACCATAAACACAGAGAATGGTAAGACAGTTGTCAAAAAGTAAATGAACAATCAGCAGACTTGTTCATAACAGTTTTGGTTACATCAGGAAGGCCAAAGAGGTCCAATAGATTGCAGTCAAGCCTCTTCCCTTAGCCAAAAGCAGCAAACAAATGAGTGAAATAAGCTCCAAATAAGAGGACTGCAAGAGCAAATTTCTATTTAGAGCTTTACACACCAATTTCATCTACAGGAAAGAAGAATAACAGATGCCTATATAGGTCATGAGCTCTTCCTCCCGTAACCTGAAAGATCAAATTACTTAGCCTTTAAAGTTTAGGGGATATTTCTCCCTTGCTTGAGCTTCCCTTTCAAATGAATGATCTTCTCCTTTTAAAGATCTTCTTCAAACCCAAAGGTGATTAGGTCAAGGCAAAGGAAACAATAAATTTGTCTATCTCCTTTCTCTCCACAAAAATTAGTTAGAATGTTCCTTGGGATTCTCTCCAAGCTCATTGCTCCTCCTTATTAGGTCAACCAAATCAATGTACAGATGAAAATAATGTTCTTTAGTGAGACAATGTCACATCCATATAAACATCAACTCATGTACCATGCAACCCTAAACACAAAGAGAATGGTAAGACAGTTGTCAAAAAGTAAACGAATAGTCAGCATACTTCTTCTAAAGAAGTCATAATAGATTTGGTTACATCAAGAAGGCTAAAGAGTTCCACTAGATTGCAGTCAAGCCTCTTCTCTTAGCTAAAAGAAGCACACAAATGAGTGAAATTTGCTCTTAATAAGAGGACTACAACAGAATTTCTATTTAGATCTTTACACACCAATTTGATCTATAGGAAAGGTAGAATAATAGATGCATATACAGCTTACGAACTCTTCCTCCCATCACCTAAAAGATCAAACTACTTGGACCCTAACCCCATGGAAGGCTATGAAGTGGAATAAGGTGTTAAATCAACTTTAAATGCTCCTCCTTACTAGAACTTCTCCCAAGAAGGTTTTCTCGCCCTGTTACATGCACAAAATGGTGACTTGGGTCCTGATATAATGCCCCAATGCTGAGTGCTACATTAGAAAAGGTTTCTATATCTTGTTTCATGGTAAGGATATTTTGGGTTCACTTGGGAATCCCTCAATCTGAGTGCTCCTAAAGAGGACTCTATGCCATGTCTTGGGTCATCTGCAGCAGATCCAGGTCCCTAAATCTGTCATACAAGAAGGTACTCCAATAAGCATATTAGTTTTCAACTTTTCATCTTGGTGTATGTGCATCATGTGAGGTCCATAGTGGCAGTCTCTTCCACACACAAGAACTTTGGTAGCACCAAGTGTCATAGCTTCACCCTCAATCCTCAACAATAGTTCCTTCAAGTTTATTTCATCCACCATCAAGCCAAGGGTTAGTCCTTTACTGTTCTGATCAGGGCATGAGATATGAATGCTAGTATGCTTGGGCTCAAATCAAACCACCAAATTTTCCCTCCAGGTCACTGCTGATCATCCATAGCTACAGCCGTTCTTCTATTTCCTACAATATTTCACACCTCCATGTACTGCTTGCAGATGTTAAGATCCATTTTATGGTAGAAAAAATTCCCATGACTGTTCTGCAGCATGTTAATTGAAGTTTGAACCATGCATTTTCAAGTGGCAACACTATCCATATTTGTATAAAGTGTAAAGTATCATTTGCTATTTTTCTCAGAACTGCTTGTGGATAGGCATGGTAGCATTCAAGAATTATTGGAAACAGAGAGCAAAGGAAAGATTACATAAGTGGCAATAGCGTCCAGTTTATTTGTCAAAATTACACATACATTTGTACATTAGTTAAACTTGGGTATTTTTCTTGCTGCTTAAGTGTTAATAATAAATATTCAAATACCAGTATCTGTGAAAAAATGGAAATCCGTGGGTTTTCTCTGCTAGGTCATTACATAAATTATACTTCTATTTAGAAAAAAGTGTAGGTTGAAGAGCATTAATTTCACACGGCTGCATTTCGTATTTGAATTATTATTATCCTTTCACTCTATTTTGATTCTTTTGGTTTTTAGGAACACAGATGCTCCCCCTATTTTGCAATTTGCATTTCAAATACAGTCATTATACCACCCGAAGAAAATTTCAAGAAAGGATCGATTTCCCTACACAGGTATTTGGAAGAAAGAGTGATGTTTGTCAGTGCTATAGTTTTTCTGTTTTTTCTTTTCATTTTTGGACTCTGATAGTTAACTTGTCTTCTTCGAATCTTCCTTTCCTTTAATTTTTTGGCCTAGTTAAGGACCAGATCCTCTTGATTGGTAGAGGTATTTTAAAGAAACATTTCATATAAGTGGTTGTTTGATGCAACAGGAAACTTTGACTGAATTTATCATTGACTTTAGTAAGTAACTAATATTCAACTGGTACAACCCAGAAAGCTTGGTGAGAATCCCATCTTGAAAAGAAAGGCCTGGAAAAATCGAAATTAACCTTTAGAATTATTGCCAATGATAGCAAGACAGTCACCAATAAGTGACAACTAAACATTATATCGAGAATTATGACAAGAAGGTGATACGTGGCATATATTGAAGGGTTACACAATGGGAGAGTGAAGGGTCTCAAGGGTTTAAATAATCAAGAATCTATCAAAATACAAAAACCATTCATAAATCTAAAATCCACGAGTAAGAATAAATGGATCCCAAATACCTTTCTGAAATCATGATCTAGCAAGTTATCAACCAACTTTGCTCCAGCAGAAAAGAAACCCCTCCCTAAAGGGCTATATGGCA
>LPNX010928003.1:156550-180618 GCA_001517045.1 Pseudotsuga menziesii
TTCAAATTTTAAATTCATACTATTAGGAAAGTGGCCACATGGTAAATATGAACTCCAATACCTCTACCTGCAAGTTGGAATAATATCATCCTCTACATCCCTAGTCCACAAGGACCACTTTAATTGAATTGTTGTTGTAGGATGAACAACATGAGCTATTCGAATTGTTGACGCAGAAGCCTCAGAAAGTCCAATGTATTTTATTTTCCCTTCATCAACTAACTTATTCATTTCTCCAATCTATAATAGATACACAAACAAGACATGGCTAGTTCAGTATATAAAATTGGAAATTAAAAGAGTACAACCTAGGAAGAAATAGATCAATGAAACTATGAAAGTGACCATCAATGTGAAACTTTCTGTAGTATAAAATAATAAATTTGTTTTTATAAAAATTTTATGGAAAGATGTTGATTACCGAGTTAACATTATAACTTTGTTTTTATATAAATTTTATTGAGATATGTTGATGATAGTAATTTAATTTTTTTTTTGATGCAGAAGATAGTTTTCCATAAATTATGAGTTACAAAAAGACCGTCATGGCATATCATCTCAGTTAAACATGAAACGGCTATAAAAATGTATTTCTAAGAATTTTGATCAAAACTATGTTAGATATTGCAAATACTCATCTTTTGAATTTATAATACTTTTGAGAATCTCATAATGGTTACAGAATTTATTTCACTTCAAATTCTCCCATTGACATATATTATTGCAAACAATTATTGCAAACAGTTTGTAACTTTGTGATATTTGCAGATGCATTTAAAAATGTAGGGTTCTATTCAAATTTAATCCAAGTAAAACAAAAGTCGATTTCTACAGTTCAGCTGATTTTAAAACAATACAAAGTATAACAAAAATAAAATCTTGGCCAACATTTCCAGAACAAAGTATAACAAGAAGAAAATCTTGGCCAACATTTCCAAAACAGTTGATCTTTCTACTCAAAAGAAGAATTCGTATGTCTTTGCGGCAGTAATGATATTCCTTAGATGCCCAAGAATTTGTATGTCTTTACAGCAATAATGATACTCCTTAGACGCCCAATTGATGACACAGTCATGAGTATAATCCCCAAGATGATGCATATCTGCATAAGAAGTAGATGTATCAGATTGGTATTAATTTTATTCTTCTGCGCACAAGTCATCTTATTTGCATTGTAAATGAAAAGCAACTTTCATGAATTCTTATTCCCTAGTTTTCTTTTAGTGTTTGTTTTTCTGAATGTACTGGTATAGATTTTCCATTGTTTCCTCTCTATTTTAACATTGGCAAGTTTTCTAGCACATTCCATACTCGATGCCTTAAAGAAAGGTTCAGAGACTCGAGCACTAACCCAATTGATCATCCACGACCAGCTGAATCTTCTTGGTTTGTATATTACCAACCACATGATGCAAGGAAGCCAACTCCAGTACCTGCCATCATTTTAAAGTGCCTGATTTAGATGCGGCCACGATTCACAGAGTTCGATTATTCCAGATCATCACTACAGCTGTGATTGATGCTGCATGTATTGTCAACACCAGTAAAACCCATAGCATCCATAACTCTCTTTCAGAACTAAAAAAACCAGCTCCCAATCACACGAAATCGAACCAGTTTACCATTTGACACAAGCATATAAAATGGGGGAAAAGATATTAGGATTTGATACCAAGCTAATGTGTTATTTTTCTTGAGAATGCAAGTTTTGCCTTCCCTTATTTGGGAAATTTCTATCGAATTAAAGATGTTTTTCTCAAGGTAAATAACACATGTCCAGTTTTCTGGGAAAGTAGTTAAGTCATTATTAGGGAAACAGAAAATTTACAGAGAAAGGAAATATGATTTCTACTTACAGATTCTCGGCAAGCCTCAGTGCGGCTTCAAGTGTTGGGTAGTCCAGCCTTCATCATGACTCGGTCCCTTCCAAAAACCTTTAAAAAATTCAGCTGTTAATACTAGAGAAGCTAGGGCTTCCTTCCCCAACTACCGGAGACTGCCATGTTGCTATCCGCTCTTTCAAACAGCCAAATGCATATTCCACACTCCAAACCACAATTAACAAGTTTCTAGGATTCCCAGCCAAAAAAACTAGTGTAATCTTTTTCTAAAGAGGAATGCTTCTGGCACATAAACAATAGCAGCAATGTTAGGCTCTCCTGTGTCGAAATTTCATTCAAATACAATAATTCCTGGCTCTAGTTCAAATGCAAAATCTGCAGAAGTTCTCCTGCCGACAGAAACTTGGAATTACCACAAGAAAACAGGTAGGCTTCTGGCTCATATAGAACGTTTTGTGAAGAAAACAAGATGAGCATTTCTGAGTCAAATTGAATGGTAACAAACACAAAAAAATAAGGCACTGCGTACGGTTATGAATTCATTGTAATGAAAATAGGCATATGACCAACTGTAAATTAATGTCATGAAAGAATAACCAGCACACTGTACAACCAGGCCTTCTTTGCTAGATCAATGACTCGCTAGGGTTTTCTCATGAAGAATTTCCAAGTTTGAAGATGCAGAGAGAGTGAGAGTCCACCGTCTAGTTCCCGTGGAATTGAAATGCTCCACTGGCTATGGACCATCGTGTCTGTAAGGATGAAGCACTTGCCAAAATTGATGCCATAATAGTTGAAAATTCAACCCTTCCCAGCCCTTCCAAAGGGTTCTAGCCCTTCCCTTAAAATTTCCAAAAAAAAAAAATTAAAATCTGAATTTTACTCTTCTAATTAAGTTTCAATTAAGAAGGGCATAATTTATATCGACATTTTAAAAGAAGCATTAACATTTTAAAAGAAGGGAAACATTTGAAATTACCCATCTATAGAAATTTTTCAAAATGGTAAAAATTTTATGCTATAAAGTTCAACTCGTCATTCAAAATATTGGAAATATGATAAATTATAATCACTCACTGGCTCATGCCATGCACTTACTGCTCAGTTGTGCAAGATGACAAGTAATCAATTATGACTGCGAGACACTAGCCATCGATATGTTCTAACTCTAGAGTCACTTGGGGTTGCAATCTAAAGTGTGACAATGTGTCAACAACTACGACTATAACAAAAAAGAACTACTAGTCTACTACTAGGCTTGAAACGAGCTCAAAACTTTGTGCCTACTACATATGTGAACCTCGCTACCAATGTCCACTATTTATTCATCAAAATGAAATTCAAAAGGTGTGTTTGATGAGTCCTCCTCTATAAGACTTCATTTCTTGCATGAATATCATGGACTCGCGACAACTATAAACAACACTCGATGTCATGCAAATACAAATAATAACATGCATCTAGGATCACAAACCATGCAGAGGTGGATTTATGCATTGCTATAGAGAAGTGTCATTTGGCACACGATATGGAGAAACAATGGTTATTAATAAAATTAAAAAAACAATTGTTGGCTCAAGAATAGTCTTCAATTTGATGGGTGGCATGATCGTAATGTAATCTCCCTCCATCCTTCCAAATATTGTGGTTTCTCACAAATTTTTCCTCGGCGCCACTAAAATACATATAAAAATTACTTGTTTTTACATCCTCTTCCCTTTAAATCCTCATCTCATAGTCATAACTAAGGATTATTATGCATGCACATCCTCACCTTCTAATATGAATTGGGTCAAGGCATAGACATAACCATAAAATATTAAATGTGTCAAGGCTTAAATAGTAAGAGACAAGTATAAGCAAGTCTTATATTAAATTTACCATATAAGTCTTTAATTAACACAATCAACTAACATTTCACATGTTGGATTGTTTTAATCTTCTTATCACTCCTTACCAATGTGATTGCAAGGCACTGAAGACAATCTTTCAACTTTCCAATTGTTCACCACCCTCATCTATCATATATATAAATGGCGGAGAGAGCCTTTTCATTAATAATATTAAACACATCATGTATTCAAAAAGAACTATCAATCTATGCTCACTACTTCAACAAGTAGTTTTGGCATACTTCCCGAGTGCATAGCCCTTGCACAGTCATGTCTTCTTCATCTTGAAGTTCAACTATCCCTACACCATGTCCTTCAAAAGAGGTAATGCTCCATAATGTAGGTGGCCAAATATCTTGTGTCAAAGCCTGCACAAGTTGTTAGTATCATGCACTAAATCTCTATGTTTGATTGTTTTAGCAAGTAATTTGTACAAGCCACCCTATTGCACAACTTTGGAAAATACTCGGCCAAGATCATGGATATTATCTTTGACTACAACTTGTTGATCATCAAACTCAGCCACATGTCTAAGTTTTGTCATGGCTAAAACTAAAAAAAGATTCATTGTTAAACCAAGAACCTAAAATACATAATCTAGCTCAAGAACATCACCACTTGATCACGCATGTCGAATGAGATAGATCCCACTCCAATAACTTGATAAGTGGCATCATTGCCTAACTCCACCTATATGTCATCCTCTCATTCTTGAACTCTATTGAAGGTCATGTGTCCACATACCACACTCCATTTAGTATGTGTCCACATCCTCTCATTTATGAAAAATTCAACAAACTGGAAATTGTGTCATTCAGGCAAACAATATTATGATTGGAGATAATCAAAGCCATATCCAGGAAAGTCTAGGTAAAATATAAAATCATTTAAACATAACCAGGGTTTGCATATATGATATTCATAATTTATTGTGATTCCAATGGCGAATCCTTACAAGACGACTGCCGAGGATTCAATAAATAAAATCAAGGTTTGCAAAGTTTCTCTTCTTTAAATATCCAGTATAAATCGTCGAATTCTTGCAAAATGCACATGGACAGAGTCAGAGAATACAGAGGGGTATAGTTTGACTAACCCAAGCCATACAGTTAAGTTTCACCCGCCTTAATTTTCACTCACCCAAGCCACCCAGCCACATTCTCTAATGAAGGTAGCAGATTCTTTTCTTATAAACCAATGCCAACACTTTAGAATCTCCATCAATCTGATCTTTCTAAATTGCCTAAGTCACCCGAGTTTTGGAATCCAGACTTAGACTAATTACAAGTTCCTTCTTAGAGTGATTTGATCCTACCAAATAGTTCGACCGCAATATTCCCTATGAATTGAGCTCTGGATCTGTAACCCCTTCAAACTTTGCATTCAAGCGAATGGAAAATATTCCTAACCAATCTTCTTTAATTATCGATTATAAACCATCGAATTCCTGTAAAATGCACATCGACGGAGTTGGAGAAGCATTAGGAACTCGATTCAAACATTGAGAGCCTCATCATCTTTCCCATTCAGAGCATACCCTGCAATCATATTGCTCCACAAAACCACATTCCATTCAGGTATATTGTCAAACACTTTCCTTGCATCCTTAAGAACATGAACAACAAACATGTGATCCCCACATCCTTTGAGGACTACAATGAGAAACAACAACACTGTGCAGTGATCAATTACCCCTAAAGGTGAAATGACAAGCAAACACAAGCATGAAGACTTTAATACCTGTTCTGAAACACACTATCCAGTGGGTTTGGTTATTCAGAAACAAGGCGTGCTGCTGATGGTTGATTGAAAGTGGGATATCATAGAACAAGCCAAAATTAGAACCAACCAACACTTGCCAATAATAATGCCAAATTTTATTTGATTATAATTTTTTTTAGAACGAGGAAGGATTGGGAGACTACCATAAGGAGGGTGAGTAAGCAACACCAACAAAAAAAAATAGGAGAAGAGGCGTATAGAACAAGCTACCGATCAAACATAGGTATGCCAACATTAAAATCTCTCATTACCTTTTTCCTTTTCCTTGAGGGGAGCGTGAAAGAGAAAGTAATTGAGGTGGGTAGAGAGGTGTTGGGTTAAGAGTTGATTCTTGCTACAAATGTAAATAGATTTTTTTTCTTTTTTTAATATTATTTTTTGTTTTATTTTTATTATTATTTTATATAAATTATGTAGATTTTTTTTGTTTTTTATTTTTTATTTTTATTATTTTATTATATAAATTATATAGGCTTTTTTGTTTTTTTTATTATTGTATAATTTTTTTTTATTTTTATTATTTTATTATATAAATTATGTTAATTGGTTATATATTATATTTTTTTAATAATTATCATATAAGTTGTTTAGTTTTATAAATGGAGTAGCCTACGGAGTCGACGATTTGGCTTAGAAGTCGATCATCGTCGCCACTTTTCAGCCAAATCATTGACTATGATTGATACTCTTCGGGACGACGACCAACAATAGCCACAGATGAGGGCCCTACATCCCCTCAAGAACCGACCATTTGAATGCGCCTCCTACACGTAGACTTACGAAATGCATCCAATGCATGGAAAAAAAAACACGTCAACTTTGGGTCTGTGGGTTGAAGGTATTGAAGTTGACACCTGCTCTATAATGACATCTGCAACAAGTAAACCTCCTTGCAAAGTTTAGTCACTTCTTCTAATGTCTACTTCAGTTTTCCTTTGGAGCATGTGAGGAATGTCGATGTGCAAAAATCAGTGACCTTTGCAAATAGTGGCATTGCAGGACGGTGCTCATGCTTTTCCTAGGCTGAAATATCAAAATGCATATGGTTATGAGTGCATAGGCTAAAGATGGTTATAATTGCAAATGTAAGTAACTCTGGAAGCATTGAGACTTGTAAAAATCCATAACAACCGGTTATTGATTGGAGTGATGAACATGATCTGAGCGGCAAGAACCATACATTTGAAGTGATTCAACTGGTCACTATGAGATACTGAACTAGCCTATCATCTAAAAAAATAGTGTATCGAGTGCAAAAATAGGGGATTACTAGTTGGGGTCGAACAATACCTTCAACTTATAGATTCGAAGTTGACGTTTTTTTTTGGCCATGCATTGGATGCATTTGTTAAGTCTACATGGATGAGGTGCATTGGAATGGTCGGTTCTCGAGGGGATGTAGGGCTATGATGCTTCTAGCTAGGTATTGATATGGTACTAGTTCTAGTACCTAATTCGTAATTGACATAGGAACCTAATTTTCCTTTGGAACGTGCTTAACTGGGTTTGCTTCAATGGTGCAGCAGGGATAAATATGGTGAAGAGAAAATTTGTGCAATTGCTTTGTTACATCTCTGAATATCGAGGTGCATGGTGCCAATATTACTAATAGAAGGTAGACAATTTACAAATTTTACACTTCATTGTCAAATTTGTAATTTTCCATGACACAATTAAAAATGACTAACATAAATGACTAATTCATATTCTTCTAGCTAGTCATTTTCTATGCCGTGACTAAATTAGTTGTTTATGTTAGTCATTTTTAACTCTGTCACTTATTATCTAGTCATATTTGTTAATTGGTGACTAAATTAGTCGTTAATTTTAGTCGTTTATAGTTGGGTCACTCAAAATTGCTCATATTTAGTACTAAATCACTTGAAAAACCTGTGGTGACTAGAATTTTTAGTCACCTAGTAGCTAATTCCTCATTTTGTACTAGTGATGGAATATTAAAGAATGCCCCTAATTTCACTAGATATTGATAATTAATTACAAAACTATTTTTGTTGATCCCCCTCCCAATAGATATTTCCAATTAAAAAACCCTTGTTTTTACAATATATTCCTTATTTTTAGTAGAAACCCATTTTATACCCCCCCAATACCTATAAACACCCCATACCCTATTCCCCAGCCCCCAATGCCTACAATATATTGACCTTATTTTTCCCAACTAAAAACCCCCTTTTATGAATGAACGTGATAAGATATTACTCAACAAATTGAATCTCTCATGATCTTATCATCCCATGTATTTTCAATACTGTCAATATTTTTCTCTTTCCTTGGTTTTACCTCATCTACTTTTACATCAGCAATTTATACAATTTTATGTAACCTTTTATTGAAATAACTATATTCCTTTTTGTTGAATGAATATCCTAGAAAGATTCCTTCATCAATTCTAGAGTCAAACTTTCAAAGGTCATCCTCGTTTCTTTTGATGTAATAGCTACTACCAAATACTTTAAAATATTTGATGGAGACTGGTCTTCCATACCACAATTTGTAGAGGGTCTTATCCTTATTTACTCTGATGTTCCCTTTATTAGGTATTGAGAAATTTGTGTGTACATCTTCTCTCCAAAATGAATCTGACAGTTTTTCTTCATTTAGCATTGTTCTGGCAGCTTCTTGGACTGTTTTGTTTTTCCTTTCAACAACCCCATTCTGCTTAGGAGTTTTTGTAGCTGAAATTTGTCTCTTAATTCCATGATCTTCACATAATTCATTGAATTCATTATAAGTAAATTCTTCCCCATTATTTGATCTAAGACACTTGATTTTCATACCTGACTCATTTTCAGTCGTTGCCTTGAAGATTTTAAATTTTTCAAAGGCTTATGATTTTTCTTTGAGGAATGCCACCTAGGTCATCCTTGTGTAATCATCTATGAGCAACATGAAATAGTGATCTCCTTGCAGGATTTTAGTTCTGGTTGGACCACAAAGGTCTGTGTGTATTATTTCTAGAGGGTGTGAGGTCATATGTTCTTTTATTTTAAAACTAGCTCTGGTTTGCTTCCCATGTTAACAATGTCTACACACAGAGTTTAGAGGAACTATAATTTTGGGTAGATCTCTTACATATTCCTTTGTGCTTATTTTGGAAATATTGTCAAAACTTAAATGTCCCAACCTTCTGTGCCATAAGCAACTTTCATCTACCATACTTAATTAACCTTGTTTTTCATTTTCCAAGATGTATACATTGTTTATATTTCTCATAGCAATGCCAACAAACTTTCCTAATTTCTTATTCTTGATTTCACATTTTTTTGAGTCAAATATACAAATGTGTCCTTGTTCGCATGTTTGACTTTCACTGAGAATATTAGGCTTGATGTTTTGAACTAGCAATTTTTTTTTTGCTTTGATCTTATTGTTAACAATAGTTGTTCATTTGCCAATTATTTTGGAGGACATACTATCTCCAAAGGTGACTTTTCCATTATTATCTTTTAGTTTAATGAATTTTTTTGAGTCACTGGTCATATGTTTTGAACAACCACTATCCAAGTGGCATAAGTTTTGCCTTTCAGTTGCACATAAAGCAATCATGGAGCTTTCCTTTTATTACTTCTCTCTCCAATACTTCTTTTGTTTGGTGATATGAGATTTGGTTGTAACAGTATTGTTTGTAGGAATGTTTAGTTTACAATATCTTGCCACATGTCCATGGTTATTACATTTATAACATTCTATGTCATAGCATTGGAGTAGTGTAAAAGGATTCTTATTTCCTTTTGACCTGTGACTTGATGACTCTTTTTTTGTGTTTAGAATCCTTTCTTCTGATTCTACAATTTAAGGCTTTATGAACAAAATAATTACAAGAATAGAAGTATCCTAAGAAGATCAGTAGACATCTATTTGGTCTCTTGCCATGCTACATTATTTTTATCCTGATAATTTAAGCTTGCTTTCTTGCTTGCATCCCTTTTAGTAGAGTCTTTAGTAATTCAGCATAGCATTTCTTACTTCCATCTTGAATGGTGACAGGAGAACTCTTTGGATTTTTTTCTTTAACAAACCCCTTACTAGACCTATCACTTGATGGTCTTTGGATACTCATAATGTCAACTAAAATCCTTGGCCTATTGTCAAACTCTAATTTGATAGATCCTTCATCAAGATTTCTCTTGAATTGCATGATCTCTTTTGCAATTCTTTTAGACTCTTGTATTATTTATTTGAGCTGTAGTTTTAGATCCTTTTCAACCTTTTGGGCCTCTAGAAGTTGAGCTTCCAACTGGTTCATTAGAGGAATTTTGGGGTCTAAAATGGGCCTCCTAAGGAAAATAATAAAATAATAGTTAAAATAATAAAATAATAGTTAAAATAATAAAATAATATTGATTAATTTTGGAGGAAGAAAGAAAAAAACTACTTTTTGTGTTCGTATTTTCGACATATCTCCCTGTGTTTTTACTCAAATTTCGATCAGGAGAGCTCATTGGATGCATAATTTGATTATGCATCCAACGAGTACCCACACTGCATACTTTTGATAGACCCCTCTACCCCAAAAACAAGAAATACCTGAAAAAGACATGATGATGACATCATCATCACATTTTTTCATGTATTTCTTGTTTTTGGGGTAGAGGGGTCCATCAAAAGTATGCAGTGTGGGTACTTGTTAGATGCAGAATCAAATTCCGCATCGAACGAGCTCTCCCAATTGAAATTTGAGTAAAAACACAATGAGATATGTAAAAAATACGAACAAAAAAGTAGTTTTTTTTAATGACAAATATGTCAATTCAACCATTATGGTTGACTTATTTTATTGAAATTCTATTGGTTCTTGAATTCGAACTCACAAAAACTTATTTTGGCACGTTTTCTTATAAGGTCCATTTTAGACCCCAAATTTCCTCTAATTCGGATGATAAGATTTGACTGTTTGTTCTTCTTCCTACATTTGTCAAGCTCTTCAAGGTTGTTAACAAGTTCAGCTCTTAGGTCTAGTTATCCTTTTACATCTGAGTCACTAATTGAGGCTTGAGTGTCTATACCCATAAATAAAACTTCAGTTTCATCAACTTCACTTTCATCTAAATATTCACTTCCTTCCATGGTGTAGAGAATTTTCTTCTTCCCATATGGTTTTTTCTTGTTTCCTGGCTTACCTATTTTGAATTTTGAAGTTTCCTTTTCTTCATTCTCATATTCTTTAGTGTAGCTGCATTTGTAGGCAAAATTTCCACTCCTTCTACAATTAAAACACTTTAAAGTTAATTCCCCCCTCTATTTTCCAGTTCCTTTTTCAAGTTTATTGATGAAAACAGATTCCTCCTCATTTGGGTTTTGTGATTGATTTTTAAAATTGGCTTTAAAAGCTGCTTCTTTTCTTGAAGATCCATTTTGTCCTCTTCTCATTTCATACGCAGTAAGAATTCCATGTAACTCATCCATTGTTACCTTTTTAAGATACTCTCATTCTTCTAGGGTGGATACATTTGGGTTATACCTCATTGGTAATGTTCCTAGTACCTTGCTTACCACTTCCTTCTCTTTTAATTTTCCTCCAAGCCCTCTGATCGCATTAGCAGCTTCATCTACATGAAGAAGGTATTCACCAATATTCTCTTCTTCTTTCATTTTAAGAATTTAAAATTGACCTTTATATGTTTGAAGTTTGGATTCTTTGACCTTATATTCTCCTTCATAGATTATTTTCAACTTGTCCCAAGTTTGCTTGGAAGATGTGGATTGCATAACTTTAGTATATACCGATTGTGTTAAACCACTTAAGATCGCATTTAGAGCTTTGGAATTACCTTCATATTCTTGTACTTCAACTGTGTATGTAGGGTATTGGTTTCCAATTTTAAGTTCTTTTTCAATTGATGCCCAAACCTTCCATCCTAGGGACATCAGATGACACCTCATTCTAACACTACAGTAAGTGTAATTCTCTTTGGTAAATAGTGTCGGTTTGTCAGTCGACAATGCTTCTTGTTGATCCATTGCGTTTTTGAATGGGATATTCCTTCCAGTGTTTAAGCTGATTGTGAAGGAACTTTCTCCGATACCAATTGTTGGTTTATTCCATAATAATAAGAGGGGGAGGGTGAATTAGTATTGACCCTTTATGAATTAAAACACACAATAATCAACAATTAAGATACAGATTTTATCGTGGAAACCTCAAAGAGAAAACCACTAACACAAACTCATTAATAAGATGAATTTTAAAAAATTGTTTATCTACTACTACAAAAAAGATGGAGGGAACACCTTAGGTTTTTCTTGCAACTACATACTAGGATGCTACAACACCGCTATGGTTTTCTTCCTGCTTTAACAAACAAGGATGCTACAACATCGTATTCTCCAGCTATAACTGGAAGGAGGTTTCGACCCTCTACAGACCTGTGGTCTGCCGTAGCGCCACCCTGCCACCCTAGTCTAATTTTCTCAAACTTTGGAATAGTTGTAAACTATTCACTTTGGAATATATCAAAATTACTAACAGAGACATATTCATTCTTTACACATTCATACAATTAATACTTGTTACCTATTTTCCATCAACACATTTCTCCATAGGTGCGCTCCTTCATTCTGGATCGTGACTGTTTACTTACAGACAACGATTCATCAACTTACCCATTCAATAGTTGCACCATTTCATTGATAATTTTTAGCAAAGGCATCGTTTCATTCTTCCCACAACTCATAATTCATTTATGCATCCCTGTTTATCATTTTCTGGCCCTTTCGCAATATCCATATTCTTTCTACAAGATCATCTTCCAACTTTAATTAGAGTCATTGATCCTATTTCTAAGTCTCTCCGGACCATTGATATAAAGCATAGATTTCCTCCTGAAAATCGTATTTCTATACCATGGTTTCCTCATCAATGATTCCCCACCATTGATCTTTGTCGGGTGTTTTCCTCACCATTGATATTCTATTTTTCGAAATGTAGGATGTTGGAACTCAACTCTTCAAAACTACAATTATTTTATTTTCTCAATTGTCTTTTCGCAACAACAATTCCGCAACATTGATCCCCTGCGGGCTCTCTTGTGACCATCGATCTCCATATTGCGGGATGTAGGAAGCAGGAAATTAACTCTTTAAAACTTCAACTTTCTACTTTCCACAATTCTATTTCCACAGTCATCTTTTCGCAGCAACAATTCTGCACTATTGATCTCCTGTGGGTTTTCTCATGACCGTCGATCTCCAGATTGCGGGATGTGGGATGCGATATTTCCTCAAATCATGTCTTGAATTTTTGAAATCTTCTTTCCACAATTTTTCTTCCACAATTTTGATTGTTTTCATATTCTTTCCCAAACATTGATATTCCAGATTGTGGGTTGCGGGTTGTAGGTTCATAGAATCTTTAAACCTTATTTCCGCAATTCCCTTTCTACATTTTTATTCCGCACCGTTGATCTCTTTTTGCGGACCTAATCTCTGTCATCCGATATTGATCCTTTGCATAACTTTGGATTTTCCTCCCAACTCTCAAAATTAATTCTTAACCGCCAGATCTCATGTGGGATGCATCCCGACTGTTGATATCAGGTCAACTACAGATCTCACCATGACTTTGCATATCTACGTGATTTATTTGCGGAAACTATGCAACTGTTTCTAACAGTTTTGAAGACTTATATATAGAGAGAATTTCAACATGTTCTTGATTATAAAGATTTTATAAACACTCTCCAACATATAGTTTCTCTATTCTTTGATTTTTTACATTTACTCTATTTCCCGTTCATTTCACTCTTCTACAGTTCCACTCTTCATTTGTCTAACCATATTTGGCATTCATACTGCATCTCTACTAGTTATTCCTTTGTCATCTGTGAACATCCTTGACATCAATGACAACTATATACTCAACATTATGATCTGGGCCTATTGGCTCATTTAGTTTTGGAAAGGATCATAAATGGTAGAATAAAGACTATATAGACTATACATAGTAACAGACTATACATAGTTTCTTTGGCTTTAGAGAATAGGCCTAATGTTGCTATTGAGAAAGATAAGTGGCATAATAAGTTGGATGAAGCCTATGTATTTCTTTGTTTATCTATTTCTCCTTATCTTATTTTTCATCTATATGGTTTGACCACTCCAAACAAATTATGGAGCAAGCTTGAGTCACACTTTGGAGTACAAGATGAGATAAGAGCGCATTAGTTGGAGAATGAGTTATTCTCATTAATTCCAACTAGTTTTGAATCTATTGAGGGTTTTTTCACCAAATTAAAGGAACTTGTTCTATTTTTCAAAAAATGTGGGATTGAGAAGAAGGAATATCAATTGATCCTTTCCATCCTATGAAAAACGAGTGTTGAATACTTCATTTTTTTGTCTACTTTTTATGCTACTAGGCTTGCTATTTCAAATTGGAAAATGCCTTCTTGGAGTATATTCTTTGATTCACTAACAAAGGAGAAAGATAAATTGATCTATATGGGTTACATTAGAATATCCAATATAAATTATCATTCTCTTATAGGTCAAGGAAGTAATAATGCAAATTCAAAAGAGAAGCAAATAGTGAAAGAGAAGAAGCCAAAGTTAGATAATGAAGATGAAAGATCGAAGCCTACTAATGAAGGATCAATGAAGAAAGTGAAGAAGAAAGGGAGAAAATCCAAGTGTTATTATTGTATTAAGGGTTTTAATCCTAAAAATATATGTTTCAATAATAATATGGACATCATGTCTCAACTACTTGAGAAGCATAACATTGAAATTCCAAGTTAGCTAGAGAATCCTGTTGAATCCTGAGAACACTGTCATAGTGCACAGTCACAAGGTAATATAAAATATCCCTTGAGTTTTAGAGTTAAATACTTTTCTCATATAAATGATATATATTCACTTTCTGATATATCAGGATCAGAAATATCAGTGCATTTCTTGAATAATCCACCTACCAGTCTACTAGATTCATCTCCCAATGATTGTGTTTTTTCACTAGATCCTGACTTGTCCTTAAGAAAATATTCCTCACTCCATTCAAATAATTATAATTATTATTTAGAATCATTTTTTCATTCTGGATTGCATGTTATGAAATCATACATACCATCATCTACACATTTGAATACCCCTCAGACTATACAAATCCCAAGTTCATTAGTTGATTTCTTATTGGTTTCCTATGCAGTGTTACTTATATCTAATGATTTCAATTCTTGTATATTTTTTATTGGTTGTTTATCCATGAAATTAGTCATCCTTTAAATTATGTTACACATATTTTGATATATTCTAATAATCTATGCGTCATATATCAAGTTCATCTATCGTTCAACTTTTTACATCCATCAATTTTCCCCACTTGCTCATCCTTTTTCTACTGTAGCCCCATATCCTCATGGAGGCACTATATATTTGGTATTTGATGCTACATATGATAATATTTCTGATATTCCAATTTCATTTCAACCTCATTTTATAATTTTTAAGGTTCTACAATAGTTTTAATAGAAGATACATGGTCTATTTCATCGTTTTGTAGCTATACAAGGAACTAATTCTGTTGAATTTTTTACTCTTTGGGAAGTGTTAGTGCTGGAATTGAGCCCATAGGTTGGGTGGAAAATGGTTCTCTCCTAGGAAACAATAGAACCGGTTTAGACTGCGCCTCTGGTGCTGTGCAGTCAGAGAGGGATCTCTCGCTTGTTTTCAGGTTTACTTCACGTGGGATATTCGATCAAGAATGGTCAGGAGGCGAGAATCCTAAATGGAGTGGGTGCATTAATGTATGATGTACACGGGACTATCAGAGTAAGGGACCATTGGAAATGGATTCAAATGTTTGGGTAGGGAACATTTTGCAGGAGGTAAAGAATGGCATGAATTTACAAACAGAAGCAAGATAGCCATCGATCTTGCAATCAGGAGATTTTTAGTGGGTGATTAGTAGATGAGAGGGAACAATCCATCACGTAGAGCACCAACAAGATGAATTATATGTAACTTTAGAAGAAAACTTAAATGAATATCTGAAACAATAGACGGAGCATAGCATGTATAAATTCCAAACTGTTATACACTCATTTCAAACATGAAAGAAATTAACAAATTGGAATGAAAACGAGATGAACATTTCACGTAAAGAGATTACATATTGAAAGAAGCAACGTCACAGGAATATCTTTCATGAAAGACAATCCTTCCTGTACGAATTTATTCATAACACAGAATTCAGGAACTATTTACAATGGAGAGCCTCTGCCCTTGAAAGTTTCCCAACCAACCCCTATCTCCCTCTATCGAAAGTGTATTTATACTATTTCAACACTGAGACTATTTTCTGAAACCAACCTAAAAATTGTTTCCAATCGCAATCAAACATTAACAGTCTAGAGAGTGGAACTATTGCCATGATTTATAAATGTCAATAAACATCATGGAGCTAGTGGGTGCACTTAGCCTGAGTGACAACTTGATGTGCTCGGCTACAGTTGTGGATTCTAACCATTTGCTTTTAGGTGAGTCATGACTGGTCAACATTCCCACACATTCTACTATCAAGTGTCTTTGGTATCATCATGTGTGGGGGCACGGGCATGGTGATTCTTTACTTGCTAGGAATCTAGTCATGTTGCTTCATTGGTTGTGGCACCTTACCATTTGCTGCGGGAAATATTTTCAGACGCCACCTTGTATAGTTGATCGATGCTGCAAAGCACATGAAGTGGATGCTCCCATACTTCCTTGCTCTTGTGATGTAGGAATCGGAATGGTGTCCCCATTCGTGTTGGCCTTGCCCCATGTGAATAGCATATTATTCGGTTATTTTCCTTACTTTCGCAGGCCAAATCACATAGAAGTTGCCTTTCTTTAGCCAATATGGCTTGACCACAGGGATGATTTCACCTACACTCATGCTACAAATGGCGTCAGGGGAATTAGCTAGTCAGTCGAGAGGCAGAATACACCTATGAACGTCCCCTTCATTGTCATCTCTGCAATGGATGTGACACTTACAACCCCGAGGATTCCTCAGCCCTCCGATTTGGGGAACCTTTCATGTCCACCATCCACATTTCATTACTTCTTCTGCCAACTTCTCTTCTCTTGATACAACAAGCAGCTTTAGATCGCAATGTGTTCTTACCCATTGATTTGGATTGACCTTCCCATGCGACTTTTGAACTGAGTGGGTCCTATCACCTCTTCATGAATCAAGATCCTGACATTGTCTGCACTATTTCATATCATGAAAAGAGCCACAATCGTAGATCTACCTCTACTCTTGTCGTGATCGTTGATTCTTTGCAGCCGGTACCACTTTTTGTGATTTGGAATCACGACTTCGTAAATTAGTTGGGACATAGATTCGCTTCTGATTTCATCCCTGGCATCATATACTTTCACATTTTAACCTGTTTCATGATTTGGGAAAGTTCCTTCTATCGAGCATGTTTGCTCAGCGAAACCGCTTCGGGTCGTCGATCGGGCTTCGCCTTGATCTTGGCCCTTCATTGTTTTCCAATTTTAACAGACTCTATGAATTCCAAACTTTGACCATTCTCTCATGTCTTTTGGCCAAAATCATGCTCTATTGTCGCTCTTCTTCCTTGTGCTCTCGGATCATTGGTCTACGATGCCTTTCTCTATCATTGTCGCGGCTGCAAGTCTTCACCTTCAGAGGAATCTACCACCATATATTGAGCTCTTCTTCATTATCTGACGGTCTCAAAACATGGAAAATGTGCCTCTGCTAATCTAAATGGCACTCACATAATTTTCAAATGAATAGGACCCTTTTCGAGCTCTGCCATTCCCATAAATCGACTGTTGCTAATAGAGTGCTAACACGAAAGAATATGCACATATATATTTTCCTTTGCATATTGTGTTTGGATATTAGAGTATGAAAAAATGAAGAATAATTCATATAAAACTCCCACTTCCTCAGATGATGAGCTACAAGGAGTCTCTTCTCTTCTTTCTTGCAGATATTACACTCTAGCGCATGATCATGGAGTCCACAATTTCTTCAACAATTAATTCTATCTGGAGCAGTTCATCTAGATCATTCATGTAAATAAGAATATATATTGAAGACATGTTGTTCAAATTCTTTTCCTTTTCCTTTCTTGAGGGAGGATTTTCCCCAGTGTTGTTTTTCCTGTTCCGTCACTTTTCTTAACAAAAATAATTGTAAAGGGTGACCATATCCTTCTTGTTGGGTTGTATATGCATCTATATTTCTGATTATTTCAGATATCCCATCATAAATTCAAAATTAAAGAGGGTGTTGGAATATTATAATCCTATCCTATACTTAGGATAACAAATATTAATAATTTCTTATTAATTTCGACTATTCTTCATAAAACATTAACATACTATTCTTCCATATTATTAACATACTTAGGAAATAATTTTTATTTAAGAAAAGCTTTTAAAATGTTTTTACAAATTTTTTTTCTAATTCTTTTTTTCTAATTTTAATTTGTCCATACCTCGATACCCAGTTTGTCATGTATCCCAACTATCCTTGGAGGTTATTGTTGTTGCTACTCTTGGGAATATGCTTTCATGATTTTCTTGATGTATGTAAAATAGAGATGTTACATCTTTCTTCATCTGTTCCTTTCAAATATCCTTCTTAGATTGTGTGAGATCATTTTGTGTTTCTTGTTAGTACATCATACTATCTAGTACAACAGACACATTCCAACTAGGAGCATAGTTAAATTAATTTTCACTTATGTTGCATAGTCCAAAAATTGTTCATGATGGCTTCCGAAATTTATTGGGGTATTTTTACCATTAATTATACCCAACACCAACATTTTCGTTAACCAAGAGCATGAGTACCCTCATTAATGACGTCTTGGTCCCTTGTTGCACTCCCACTCCTTAAACCATGGATCTAGTTTGACCAAAGGAACCCATGCATTTTTCTTGAGTGTTTTTTGTATTTTTGGACCATTTATGACTTCCTAGAGAAACTCCCACTCACCCATGCAGTCCACCATGCCTACCTGACCCTTATTGATGACCAAGCATGATTCCGCAATGTTCACATGGAAATTCATGACCGTTTGAGGTGATTTGGAAGCTTATTGGTCTACCTATGGTGGTTTGAGGTCTAATCTAATATTTCCACATGTATGACACCAATTTTCTTCCAAAGGATAACTATTTTCTCCTAGTGTAATATAATCATCTTCCAGACATGTTTACATGTTGGAATGTAATAGAAAATGTAGTTATTGGTACCATCTATATGTGTTAATATTTCTCTTTTACATGGTTTTATTCATGTATTGTCAACTTCTTTTGTTGTGAGGATTCTCTTAGGTTCTATATCTTGTTGTGAATCTGAATTTCACATGGTATCAAAGATCTTTGGAGCTGCAGTTGAATTCAGAGAGTTCATAGGGTTTGAATTGCAATATAGGGTCTCCTCCTGTAGATTTAGAGTTTTCATTATAGGTTGTTCAAGTATTCTTTGTCACTCAGTGTGCAACAACAAATGGATCACCCTCATGTTACCTTTCTCACTCCATTCAACTATTTTAAGTGGAAGGTCGAGATGGTTATCTAGTTGAGATTGATATGTCTCTACAGAGTTACCATGGAGGCAGAAAATGAGTAGAACTTAGTTGTGTAGATGTCAAAGTATTTTAGCAAATACGATGAAGCACTTGGGATGCTTTGTCTCTGTATTTCAAGGGATCTCCTATTTCGTGTAGAAAATATGACAACACCAAATGAAATGTGGCTAAAGCTCTAGTAATTGTCTGGGAATACTAATGAGCTAAGAGGCCATCAAATCGAAAATGAGTAGATCACTTTGAATCAAACTCACTTTGAGAGGATCCAAGATTTCTTAACCAAGTTTAAATCCTTGGTTCTTCAGAAAAACCAATGTGGCCTCAAAACGAAGGAAGAGGAGCTGATTGTTTCCATAGTTTTGAAGCTAGGGCCTAAATATTCAGTGTTTGTTTCGACATTCCACTCAGGGAATCTAAGAGTTTGAAATTGGAGAATGTCATATTTGGCATAATTCATGGATCCTTTGACTCAAGAACATGATAAGTTGGATCAACTAGGTACCATCAAATCCACCAAGGATCAAGCCCTTTCTTCAATTGTTTCAAATTAAACAAAAAGAAATAACAATTCCAAGGATTCAAAGTAGCAAGAGAAGAAGAAATGGAATTCAAACTCCAGAAACTAGAAAAAAACCATGGATTACCTAGAATGGGACAAAAGAGAAGAAGAAGCCCCTCTTATTGAAGAAACATATCAAAATCACTTGGTAGATGATGAAATATTCTTCACACAGGAACAATAAGTGAGCATGATCTTGACCCTCTTTGTCCTAGTTGGACATTCAAGCAATTGAAATTGTATGCAGATTTCATCAAGTGAGCAAGATTAGTTTTAGAATGGATTATTTAAATAAGGTTTATGCAAATTCTTACAGTTAAGCAGTTCTAGGTTATAATTCTATATCTCCACCCACCTCTCGCTAACCTTGTACTTCTACAATGATAGCAAGCAAATGAACAAAGCATAGAACAACATGTTGCAGATATTTTGGAGAAGACTAGGATTACACGAATGTTGAATGACAATGTAGGGTTTTTCATTTTTTATAGATATTTTTAGTTCTTAAATCCACTATTTCACTTACTGTAACTGAGTTTTTTGGTTTGTTTTTGTAATCCAGAATATCTTTCAAATTTTGGTTTGTTTTGGTAATGTAGAAAATCTAGGAGGTAAAAATTTAGTGTTATTGGAGATAAAATCCATTTCTTGAGATTTAGTGGTGTGTCTACAATGATTTGATAAGGTTAATTTTTAATACCTTTTTTCATCTACTGACTCTATGAAGGAATGAAGACATGTTCTAGAATATTTTAAATTGAACTTGTTGGTTGTAGAGGTGAGGACATCCAACATACTTGAATACATTTGAAACCTCACTTGGAAAATCCACTAGTATTGAAATGAGGTATGATAATTATATCTTTTTCAAATTCCATATGAGTTTGTCACATTGAATATTGAAGTTAAAAAGTATGGAATTTTTACAAGAATCAAGGATTAAAGAATGGTTCAATCCATTAGATTTCTTGGGTATCCCAGGGAGTATGAATTAATTCTTTCTTCCATATTGGGACAAGCACATTCAAAACATCTCAGAACATGCTGACTAATTTGTACCTCTTGTTACATCTTACATCGCACTTATTTCAAGATTCAATGTTCATCATGAGGATGTTACGATGAAAATGTTTGTGTGTTCCTTGGAAGATGACGCATTAGATTGGTTTTATGCCCCATATTGAGGGAGACATGCCAATGATGGAATAGGTTGATCATTGTTGTGAGAGAAAGATTATATTATTGTAGTCCAAGCTAGATATTTTTGACTTGGGATGGATTAAATCATTTTTCAAGTATTGGGATGTTAGCTATGTTGAACATATTGAAGGATCACAATTTCCACATGATTTGGTTGAGATTTGTTATAGATTGATAAAGAATTTTGAAAATTTTATACTTGCACATGTCATTAACCCCTTAGAGGATCCATTGGCTGAAAATTAATGAGAAATATGATGCATGCATGTCCTTATTGGGTTTCCTCATTGCAATAAGGATGAACCAACATCCTAGCAACAAATCATAGTAGCATAGAAATAATGACAAACAAGATTAATGTATTTGATATATTTTTGAAGAAAACCATCTTATACAATAGATAATTGCAATGATAAACTAACCATAGCTGATTCTACCAGCCCCCCAATTCTTCTAGCTTAAGCCCGCTACACAAAAGGTAAAATTCTATGCAACTTTTTGTCATAAAATAACATAAGATTCAAATATACAAAGCTCCAAAACAAATTTATTTGCTTTTGCATTGTGTCTTTTATAGTGGCATGATCATAATCAAGAAAATTTAGTGTCTTCCTAGTTGGCATAATATTATTCTTTTTAACTACCAACTTGAGGTCAATTTGATGCATAATTATATGTTTCAAAGTCTAAAGGTGAATTTCCAAGCATACATCTACATTATCTTGATTACATCATAGAATTTGAAGTGGCTACAATATATCTGAATAAGGTCAGATCCATACGGTTTATAGTGGTTAGCATATATCTAAATAAGGTTAGAGCCATTCATACTACTTTATTAGGTCTCTCGAGTAAGAAACAGTGCTGGGATTATTAGTCTTTTCTTAGGATTAAAAATGATGCAATAATGGTGTTAATATTTCCTTTTTCCCCAATTCTTAAAGGGTTCTAGCTCAATGGTAGAGAGCCTGATTTACAAGCAGGAGGTTGAAGGTTTGATTCCTCCATTCCCTGATGATATTTCCGTATTGATGTTTTAAATATAATATATTTTATAATGATTTATTATGGATATAAGGGGGGTTCTAAACTAACTTCATATGTCACTGCAATGGGGTTCAAAACATCCCTTGTATGTGAGAATGAGGGGGGTTCCAAAACCCCCCTGCAAGTTTATATGATGAGGGTTCACAATTGCACCCAAAGGTTTGTAAAGAGTTTTAGGGCAGGCTTCAAAATTTCTCCGTAGGTACCTACGATGGGGGTTTTTAACCACCCCCGAAGGTCTGTAAATATTTTTAGGGGGGTTTCAAACCCCCTATATAGGTACCTAAGGGGGGGTCTTATAACCACCCCCAAAGGTTTGTAAATAGTTTTAGGGGGAGGGGGGGTTGAACCGCCTCCGTAGGTACCTATGAGGGGGGTTTAAAACCACTCGCAAATTTTTGTAATAAATAATTTTAAGATGGTTTTGAACCTCCTTTGTAGGTACCTATGAGGGTATTTTATAACCTCCCCTGAACATCTGTAAAGAGTTTTAGGGGGGGGTTATAACCTCCCTTAAAAGTGTATTTTGGGGGGGTTTAGAACTTCCCCCTAAAGTGAATTTTGGGCGGGGGTGGGGGGGTTTATAACCCCTCCAAATTTGATTTTTTGGGGGTGTTTCAAAACCACACCCCCCCCCCCCCCCAAAAAAAAAAAAAAAAGTGAATCTTGGCTTTTGGGGGGGCAGGGGAGGGTCTGGGTTGATCTCTTCTACAACTTCCCCTATAATTCAAAACTTTTAGCCTTAGTGCTATTAGGGCAAGTTTTGTAAAGACCTCCTCCAAAGACAAAACTGCTCTGAAAAGTGACTTTTGGTGATGAAATACAACCTTCCCTAAAAGTCAAATTTGTTGCAGTGATACCTTCCTACCTACCACAACCAACTAATAAAGGATGTTGGTGGCACTTAGAGTGGCTCCTATAATGTAGGGATTAAATCATGCATGAGCATGCATTAAGTGGAAGTTAGTCTCAATATGTGTTCTCCACACTCTAGTGCAATAATAATATCTCCCTAAGTTAGGAAAGATGATCAATTAGACTATATATGGTCAAGGGAGGATTAATTAATCCTAACAAGTATTTCACCAAGAAGTAGTTCATTCAACTCATTCAAGTGAATATAAAGATATGTTGAAGTCATGTTATCCAAATTTTGTGCCTTGTTCTTTCTTGAGGGAGGACTTTCCCCATGTGGTTTTTTCACTTTACTCACTTTTTTGAATATGAATCATTGTAAAGGGTGGTCATAGCCTTGTTGTTGTTTCCTATATACACCTAAATTTTGACATGGCATATTAAAGTTGGGCTTAAAAAGGGGTGTGGATTTATAATAATCCCACTTCATAACTCATGATAAAATATTTAATCAATTTTGATTAATTTCCCACCCACTAGCCTAAATTGTTGGCATCCACTTGGACTACATAGTGACCACTTGTCATATATAGGTTGATATTTTCCACTTTATTAACTTCTAGAATTAGTAGTTGTGTTTTCCTACAGATTCTTCCTTATTATGCTTTTATTCATATTTTCTGTGGATAAGGTAAAGCTGGTCAACTAAGAAACTGTTATCTTTTGTTTCCAACCCATCCTCCATGTATAATTATATGTTTCAAAGTCTAAATGTGAATTTCCAAGCATAGATCTAGATTATCTTGATTACATCATAGAACTTGAAGTGGTTATAATATATATGAGTAAGGTCATATCCATATGATTTGAAGTGGTTATCATATATCTAAATAAGGTTAGAGACATTCATATGAATTTATTAGGTCTCTCGAGTAAGAAACAATGTTGGGATTATTAGTCTTTTCTTAGAATTAAAAATGATGCAATATTGGTATTAATATTTCCTTTTTCCCGAATTCTTAAAGGGTTCTAGCTCAATGGTAGAGAGCCTAGTTTACAAGAGGGAGTTTGAAGGTTCGATTCCTTTGTTCCATGATGATATTGCAATACTCATGTTTTAAACACAAGATATTTTATTATGATTTATTATGGCTACAAGTGTGGTTCTAAACTAACTTCATATGTCACTACGAGGGAGGTTCAAAACTTCCCTTGTATGTTACAACAAGGGGGGTTCCAAAACCCCCTTGCAATTTTATATGATGAGGGTTCATAACCGCCCCCAAAGGTTTGTAAATATTTTTAGGGGGGGGGG